>JBBPNY010000548.1:0-15813 GCA_038091165.1 Rubroboletus pulcherrimus
CCCCGGCCCCCCCCCCCCCCCCCCCGGCCGGCGGAGGAGGAGGAGGCTGAAGGGTCGCTGGCGTTGGTGGAGTCGTCTGGCATGATGAATGATGCCGCCTCCGGATCGAGCGCCGAGGATGTCTGCGTTTTACATATTTATTTCAAACCCTAACCATACGCTCACGTGATGCCGGTCCCGCCTGAATAATAAATATCGCAATTCCCAGTGCTGCGTCCTCTCTGATAAAATAAATTGTGGATCCCCGGTCATTCCCCCCTTGTCCACCGTGAACCCATGCAGAGTGCGCGCGACGGAGATGAGCCACAGGCAAGGCAACCGCACGAGACGAAATGACCGCTGGATCCCGGCTTCGACTGTCTTTTGCATTCGCGTGCCTCTCGACGTCATTTCCTGGTGCGCATATCGATGACCACGGCGCATGACCAAACCCAAGCGCGTCTCTCTTGAGAAGTTGCCCGAAGTTGCCTTTTTTTTCTTTCCCCCCGCAAACGCCTCCCCAGACACCATGGATGTGGCGGAAATGATGGCCATGGTAACTGGGCCGGGCGGTGAATTCTTGTCGTCAACAAGCTCGGCGACCCATTCCCCACCGATAACCGCCCTCGATCGTGTTAGTCTGGGTCGTCATGCAACGCCAGACATCAGTCACCGTCGTTCCATGTCGCTCAAATCACCCAGTCGACATTTGTCCCCAGTAGTGTTTCAGCAGACCTTCCCAAAGAGGCCACTCGACGGCGTTTCAGCCCTCCGAGAATGGGAGTCGATAACTTCCCGTGCCGGAGATCTTTACACCCTGAACACGAACTCGGATCAACCGCGCGTCAGGGGCTCTCAATGGGTTTCATCCCAGAACGTTTCACGGGCAACAAAGTCCAGCCCTGAGGAAAGAAGAGCCCGTGTGCGGGTGGCGTGCGCTGGCGGGATCTCATCCATCGGTCACGTCGCCGCCGCCTTGTTTCCTCGGGATCTACTCTCTTAGGGGGGCCAGTTCTTCGAATTATAGGACGAATCTACCGCGAATATTTCGGAGCAAGACCACTCGAGACAGGGAATGAAAAGGAAAAAAATCAAGTCCGATCAGCGACTTCGACGCCTCGAGATCCGGCTCGGTCCGGAGGGGAAAGAAGGGAGATACGGTGTGCGATCGTCGACGACGGTGCTTCTCCCCGGGGCGAGACCGCGGGCTCGAGTCAGGGTGATGGCCGCGAACAATCCAAGCACAATGACTTTACGGGAGCAAATGCGGTGATGCGCTATCGGACTCAACTGAGTCTTCTCACCCGATCGCGATCGAGGACGGCAAGAAGTTGCTCGACCACGTCACTTAAAACCTTGCGAGAAACCAACAAACAGAATACTGCCCGGGTCGAACAAGAGACTCAGGCATACAATGCATTCATGTCTACTTTGGGGAGACGATAGTCGCTCGTTCCTAGGAATTAATCAGCGACAGAAAGCGCGAAATCAACGTCCCAGACACACCCGCATGACAAAAAGGAAACGCGCCGCTCTTATGTCCCCACCACATGGTGGGCGACCACTCGTCTACCAAATTTGCAAGCGTCTGAACATGTCCATATGCAGCGGGTTGGGGCCCTTTTGGCCGACGCAAAACAATGACCGTCAGCGTGAGCGAGAAAATCAAAAGCACCCCAGCATAATTGAGAATCTAAAAACCGGATGACATGAGTGCATGCGACGATGAACCGTGCTCAAGCGTGCCGACCTGGAATGGCCACATGCTCACAGCGATGGCCGTCAGGTAGCCCTTCTCTGCCGTCCCGGCTAAACTGATGGCAAGCCCAAGCATCCAATCTATAACCATCATCAATCAGAAGAAAAAGGCAGCCAAACCGGGTGCGACTTACGCAGCAGAGGCTTCGACACGAGCAAAGCAATGTTGAGAGGGCTCCCAAAGACGGCAGCCAAAGGATGCGATGAAATCGTAGTACCCTGTTCCGTCGTCGCCTTCCTCCACATCCTCTCATCCCGAACGACGTTGACGACAAGCTCAGAGCAATGGAGCCCCAACGTCAAAGGTCCTTGTATCCCCGCCATGTTGACGTAGTACAAAACCCAATACCAATACACTCCAACTGTGAGAGGAATGGAATAGGCGACGACGTGGGACTGCGATTGCGGAAAGAACGACCATGATCTCAAAGCATGAGATACGCTGCGATCCGAGAGAAGCACCATGATGACGCCCCAGACAATACAGATAATCACAAGGCCCCAAAGCGTCATGACAACCTTTCGAATACTTGGGTGTGCGCGCCACGCAGATGGCTGTTCTACGGACGGGGCCACCGGCCGTGGCACGTCGTCGCCAACGCCATGCATACACTGTCCAGATTCTGGAATGATCTGAGCATGATGGACGAGAGCGGCAGTTATATCGAATGGCGAGGAGCTCCACGTCAAGATGTCGGCAGACCAAGCACTAGCGAGGGCGATAAATGCTTGTAATAGGAGGGTGATGCCCAAAACTATGAGCGGGACGTCGCTAACGCAGACTGCGTGTCCAGCATCTGTGACATCACTTGATGAATCCATGTCGACCGATAAGGTGACGAGCAAGCTTGAGCTGTAGGACACGATCAAAAGGATCGCCATCACGATACTACACAACGTGCCGTTCGGGCTGAGCAAGCTACCCGCAGCTGAAAGCAGACGAAGGTTGGTGTTGAAACGTAGCCGCTGCTGGGATGCCAGGGCGGAGCGCAAGGCAATCCCATGGACAAAACCAGTCGCTTCTGTACAAGCTGCGACCATCAGGTTGAGTCCAAGAAAAAGTAGCTCTTTCTCCCCGCCGTTCCTGAGAGAAATGACCACAACGCCAGAAGATATCGTATTTTTGGCTAGAAATATCATGAAGCCCACGATGATGCAGAGCGAACCGAATAGTGCAGCAACACCGACGCCCACGAGGGCAGCCCTGCGAGAGAGATTGCTACGGTCATAGAATTCGGGACCTGTGGATTGTTTGGGCTTGAAGTAGACCGACTCGAAGTCAGTTGTTGTATAAGTGTCTCTGCGGTGGTCGGGATGGGGAGCATACATGTCGCTGAGCAGAGGGGAGAGGAAATAAAGCTGACTGCGTGTCGGTGCATACACGTTAACCGAGAAGGCTTTCCCTGGCTTCTGATCATGGCCACATGTGCAAGCACCATTCACCCTGCAAGTTCACAGGCCGGCGCCAATACTTGGCAGGTACACCGAGACGATCTGCAGACTCCAAGGCAGATACTAAAAGCTGAACTCCTGCTGAACCAGATGTGTCCTAGTGATCAGTTCAATCAGCAACAGGGACAGAATATGCTGGACTCCCGTGGTCCCTCGGTGCACGCACAATCCATGTTCACAGGATCTTTCTGATGTCTAGCCCCTTGCCAAGTATATGAATAGTACCACGATAGGAAATCTGGCCTCTGGCAGAATCACGTACTTTGTGCCCACGTCGATCGATTAGCGCTAGCCCGCTGAACGGCCACAATTTTGAGAGCCCAAACGGAAGCGTTGGGATGAGTGATAGTCACGGTCGTCGACAGTGCCAGCATGCTCAGTGTGACGAGCTAGCGTCAGCTAGCTCCACGCAGGGACGTCCCGGACGACTCTTCAGACGTTCGGCTCCGCGGTTGTTCTGACAGATTGTATTAGCGAATACTTGTAGCAGAATTCAACCAACGATCCTTGCGCGAAGTTTCGAGAAGGTTCCGTTTGCAAAGGGGGAAATACCGCTTTGGAGGTATATTAGCATACACCTTGGCGCATCCTCCTTATCCCTACTAGTACTACATAATACCGCGCACACATGGCAGACGTAAGTTAACTCTAGTCTCCCATCTCGTATCATCTTGTGACCATCGTCATACTAGGCAAACGTCCTCAAAGATCAAGGCAACAAGGCATTCGCAGCCAAAGACTATGACAAGGCCATCGAGCTCTTTACAGCTGCCATAGCCGTCGACCCTTCCAATCATGTCTTATACTCCAACCGGAGCGCGGCAAGGGCTGGCAAGAAGTCGTGGAGCGCGGCACTCGAAGACGCCGAAAAGGTCGTTCGAGTCGTTTCCGTTCCATCGGTACTGTCTACTAAAGGGTATCCTATTCGAACATACAGTGCGTCACTCTTAATCCATCCTGGGGAAAGGGTTATGCGAGGAAGGGCGCCGCCTTGCACGGAGCTCGCCGATATGACGAAGCCATTGCTGCCTACGAAAAGGGTATCCAGTCGGAGGACAGCCCCGCTCTTCGCAAGGGACTTCAGGAGGTCAAGGATGCACAAGGTCCGCTTAGAGTACTTACCTTGATCATGGCCAGACACTGATAACCGCAAAGCCAAGGATACCGGTGTAGGGCCCGAGTTGGGACTTGGAAAGCTATTCCAAGATCCCAATCTCATCGGGAAGCTTGCAACGAACCCCCGCACACAAAAACATCTTGCGGATCCTGCATTCGTTCAGAAGGTATGCAGCCTAATTGAAATGACCATGAAACCATTTCGATTGATTGTTCGTCAACGCAGCTCCAATTGATGCAACAAAACCCCAAGCTCGCAGAAACGTAAGACCTTGTATCGATATCAGTCTTTCACCTTGGCGTTGATTCGTGTCTAGGGCTCTGAGCTCGGATCCAAGAATGATCGACGTCCTTGGTGTTGCAATGGGTATCGACCTGCAAGGCTTCTCCCGCGAAGAGGGATCAGACGATCTTCCCCCCGGTCTCAAGGAGACCTCCGCTCCACCTCCTTCCCAGTCCCCTTTTCGTGCTCAGTCGACCCCCTCATCTTCCACCTCCAACAGTAAGCCTACTCCACCACCGCCCGCACCCAAGCCAGAAAAGGAGGATGTCGAGATGTCGGAGGAAGACGCAGAAGAGGCGAGAGCCAAGGCTGATGCACTCGCTCAAAAAGAGAAGGGTTCCGAGTACTACAAGCAACGACGATTCGATGAAGCAGCCTCTGCATTCTCAAAGGCCTGGGATCTCTGGCCAAAGGACATCACCTTCCTTACCAACCTTGGTGCTGTGTACTTTGAACAAGGAGAGTACGACAAGTGTATCGAAACGTGCGAGAAGGCAGTCGAGGAAGGACGGAGTGTAAGTTTCTAACCCTTTTCTGAACCTCGGGGAAATGTCGTACTCATGCACGTTACAGTACCGTGCCGATTTCAAGCTCCTCGCAAAGGCTCTCGGACGTATCGGCTCTGCCTATTCGCAAAAGGGCGACATTGCATCTGCTAAAAAGTACTTCCAAAAGTCACTCGCTGAGCACCGCGATGCTGCCATCCTCGCTAAGCTCCAGGCCACCGAAAAGGCGCTCGCGGAGGCAGAACGCCAAGCTTACACTGACCCCGCCAAGTCTGCTGCTGCTCGCGAGGAGGGTAACGTCGCATTCAAGGCGGGTGACTTTGCAGGCGCTGTCAAGCTTTACGCGGAGAGCATCAAGCGCGACCCTTCGGATGCTCGAGGTTACAATAACCGTGCTGCGGCATACATGAAGCTCATGGCCTTTACTGAAGCGCTCAAGGACGCCAACGAGTCGATCAAGGTCGATCCTTCGTTTGGTACGTGAAACTCTTGTTCATGCACAGGACCCGTCGACTGACCCCCAGAGTGACCCCGTAGTCAAAGCCCACATTCGCAAAGCCTCCATTATGCATTCGATGCGCGATTATAGCAAGGCACTCGAGGCCCTACAGGCTGCATCGACGGCCGATACTGCGAACGCTCACACGGCCGAGATTCAGGCTCAGGAGATGAAGGCGCAACAAGCACTCTTTAGCCAGCGTGCAGGGGAAACCGAGGAGCAGACGCTCGAGCGAGCGATGAAAGACCCAGAAGTTGCCGTATGTTTTCGGTTGGCGTGTCCCAATGATGACCCACGAAACTCAACCGAATTTTATTACGCAGGAGATCATGGCTGACCCCGTGATGCAGCAGATCTTGCAACAAGCACAGAACAGCCCTGGCGCGCTGCAGGACCACATGAAGAATCCCGTCATACGTGACAAGATCGCTAAACTTGTCAATGCTGGAATCATCAGGACCCGGTGAAAATGCAAAGTAAAATCTCTTTGGATAGAAAAGATGGTCGATTTCTTGGCGTGTACACTTATGGGACCATTGTGCTTGTAAAGATAATACAGAACCCCATTAAATTTTCCTTGTGCTTATCGCTTTTTGCCTGGCAGTTTCATCATCCAGAACGGAACCCGGGGTTCTCCCAAGAGCGATCTAATAATCCACCATTGCCCTCTCCAAACATAGATATCACACCCTGGACGCGCTGCTTCCACTCTTCGTTTTGCCCAAGATCTTGTTTGTCTACACTGTACCATATCCGCGCGTTGTCGTGTACATCCTTGAGCGAGCCAAGCCCCACGACGGTGGGTATCTCCATTTCCCTTGCCCTCTGGAAGGCGTATTCCAAAGCGAGCTCGGGCAAACCACTCTCGCCGTCAGGCTTCCTAGACACTCGAGCAGCACCTTTGGCGGCCTCCTTGATGTTGTCCGACGCCGGGTGCCAAGCAGGTGGGTTGGGGGTCAGAAGTCCCATGCTCAGCGGGGACGCAGTGATGACTTGCTTGACACCAGCGCGTTGCTCAAATGCCGTCTTGAAGTCCAACAACGTGCGATTCTGGAGGTGGAGATGGCAATACGACATGACGACGTCCAATGGCTTGTACGGCGCCGTGTGCTTGACCAGGATCGCAAGCCGTAGCAGGGTAGGCAAGGGATAACCTGATGATGATGATGTTAGCGCCCATGAATCGAATGCATCTCGAACGTGGAAATTTTAGGTTGGGAGAGGAACGCACCGCTGATGCCCACCCGTCTAACGACGCCTGCATCCTGTTGTCTTCTCAACTCCCCAATAGCAGCGAGAATCTCCCGATCACCATCCCCGTATACGACGGCCTCTTGTCCCTCTCCCAGCCCATACGCGTCCGCCTCGGCGCCCAACGCAGTGCGATGATCGCCCGACGTCCTCGGTGCCTTGGACTCGGCAATGAACTCGACGTCGTGCAGGTATACGGTATCGAGGTACGTCGTGTGCAATCGCGCGAGACTGCGTTGGATACTGAGGTCCACGCCTTCAGGGGTATAGTCGAACGCGTCCCGCGTGTTTCCGAACCTTCCACATTTCGTAAACTGAGCGCATAGTCAACACGGCCGTCGAAACGAAAAAAAAAAACACGCACGATCTGATAGAACGACCGAGGGAACTCGTTCTCGAGCACCTTTAATGCGTTCCCCAAGACGATCTCGGATGGTCCATAGTATGGGGACGTGTCAAAGGCACGAATGCCATACCTGTTTGCCAATGTGTAAGAGTCTCCCACCCACCACCACCAGAAACGTCATGGTGCAAGAACGCAGACCCACCTCAGCGCGAGCCTCGTCGTCCTGAGAGGCGTGATACCCCGAATATGATCATCGTCATTGTAAAAGGCCGAGAACGAGGCTGCGCCAAGGACGACAGCGGGTATTGTGGGAAACGCGGCATCGGCAGGCCCGAAGTGGGTCGTCTGTAGCGTGAGGGTTTTGTCAGCTCCCGTGTGCGATTACGAGGGAATCAAGTGTGCTTCACTTACAATACGCATTGCGTCGTCCACCTTGTCGATGTCCTTGTTGGGGATGTCTGCTAGCGGTGGAAGGGGAAAGGTTGGTTGTGGTGCACCTAGTCGTTCGACCATTATCTTGGAGCTAGTAAGCAACAACAATAAGAGAGGGAGAGAGAGAGAGAGAACACGTCCCAACACGGTCCCGTTTATAACCGGGAAGTGATAGGATCACATGAGACGGAAAAGCCACACGTTCACATCCTCCAAACGGCAAAGAGAATTCAAAGGGTGTAATTGGCACGTCTACCCCACAAACAAAGGATGCGGCCGACAAAAAAAAAGATAATAATCGATTCTTTATAGCTTGTCCCGCGTCCAGCTATGGCGTCAAGGCGAATCAACATCAACCAGTCCAAGAAAAGAAGGTGGGACGACAAACCTCTTGGAAAATTTGCCAGAGGGATCCATCAACTTGGTGTTTTCGTCGGGCTTGACGTCGTTCCAAGGGGAGGGGTTGTTCTTCGTCCAGACCACTTTGACGCCAATGGTCAGGTCCAGAACAGAGTGTGAAGGTAGAACTTACCCGAAGGTCCTTGTGCAAGACGTGCCAGATACCAGGAAGCACCACCGACAGCCAAACCGATGACTACATAACTATGTTTGACATTAATGCATCGAACTGGGTCAAGAATCGAGACATGCATACAGTGGTATGGCCTGTAGAAACGAAGAGGTGTGAGGATTCCGAGACTAGGCAAGAAAGAAACACAACCATACCTCGACGGCGTACCAGTTTCGCATGAATTGCCTCATACCTTTGCCAGCCATGTTCTGTTCGATGGTCAATGTAATGGTCTTGTTGACGTTCCAAACGGCCAAGTGGTGGTAAGCAGACTTGTCGAGTTCTCACGGTCCCAGCCGAAATCCTCCGATACAACGGCTCGCACTGACTCAAAATCTGATTCCTTCGTATGGATCAATCTTTCAATAAGCATAGACATGGATAAATCGACAAAGTTACGGGCATGCACAAAGTGTCCTGGAAGGTTTTTTTTCTGTTTCGAAACGTGGATGGTATAGAAATACAGCGACAACAACGTTAGCACACCATGTTGTGACTTTCCCCACAACGACACCGCAGTGCACGGAGACGGACGGTTGGGGAAGGCAAGGAATATGTGACAAGCAACCAGGGAGGTCAGGAAAGGAAAGGAAAGGAAAAGCCATAGCAACATAGTTTGTGAGGACCGGGGAAAAAAAGGCATACTCTGAATGACAGCAAGATGCTACCATTGTCGCATGCAGAAAGACGCAACCGACAATTGGGATATACTCACGTCACAAGTAGACATCGCCCGCGCTGCAACCCTTGCAAGCGCTCACCGTGCAACAAGGCGTCATCTCGTTTTTCTTTTCCAAACTAAATCTCCTCCTCAGCTTCTCCAACTGCCTAGCCCTCGAGACGAACCTCCGCCGGGCTGGGCGAGTTACATCATTGTCAATATCTGACAGCGAGACGGGAGTATCCACTGCTTCCACACTCGGACTGCCCGAGTTGCTGGGATCAATATACGATGCAACCGCGGTCGCACCTGGCGTCCACGTGAATGAGATGAAATGTGATAGTTGCTGGAAGGGTGATCGTGCCGCAAGCGGACTGGACATAATAGAAGATAATGATGAAGTGTCTTGGGCATGAGGATATTCACAAATGTTTGATAATGAGTCGGGATTGTTGGAACAATTCACCTCCGACGGAGTGCCGCCACCTTGCGTGGAGCTGGGGCATCTGAGAGCGGACATGGAATCGTTGGCTGTGGAGCGCAAGAGACAAATGAGTTGAGCGTACTCATAAATACTTTGGAATGGGGCTTAAAGGTCGAACCATTTGGGGTGCTTGACTGACTGTGCTTCAAGAAGACCTCCGACGTCTGCGCTTTCGTGGGCGTAGAGTAGACCTTGGGCGAGGTGACCGGCTGAGGGATCGACGATGGCGTTTTCTTCGAGGGAGGCGTAGAGTAAGCCAATGGTGCTGTGAAGCGGCCAGACACGTTTTTAGATGGTGTGAACATGATTGACGGTGTCTTGGGAGACATGAACCGCAGCGAAATTGCCCGAGGAATCGAAGACGGTGGACTGTCGCTGCTGCTGCTGGGGCGGGAACCACCACTAGACGTAGGTGGCAACGAACGCGGGGGAGAGGTCACACGCTCGACGCGCCTAGGCTGGACTTGGGGAGGAAACACAAAAGTCAAGGAGCTCTCGTCCTCGTCATCTTCAACCGGCTCGGGGATGGAAATGGGTTTGCCGCATACGGAGTCGTCCACACCAGGGCGTACAGCGGGCGTCGTCATGCAAGTCTCCAGAGGAGGTGTGATACGGATTTCGGGAGGTGGGGTTACGCAGACATCTGGGGGAGGCGTCACACTGGTGATAGGTGGGGCGTTGAAGGCGAATCGAATTCCACCTTCAACTTCCTCGCCGACCAATTCATCATCCTTGGGATCCGCAACGCCATCCTCCCCACCGTCTTCGGGAACAACGTCAAGAATCCTGGATGACGCAGACTCGACAATGACACCAACATCGGAGGGAAGAACAAAAGGTGGTAACTCGTCGTCGTCAGACATGGATCGAAATGCGGATGAGAATGTGCTCTGGTTCATTTCCTCGGAGCGGGGTGGGCTTCTGTCAACATCATCCAAACATCCGAAAAAACGGTCAATCTCATGATCTTGCTTAACGGGAGTGATAGCGTTTCCTCTGGGGAAGGTCCAAGTCTTTGAGAGGCGCGCACGGGATTCATGAGTTGACTGGGTGCGCAAAGGAGGACAGACTGGGTGGTCAAGGGCAGGGGTTTTGGATTTAATATTAAGCTCGTCTGCCGAGCCAATGGATGAACCACCTGGACTCGAGAAACTGAGATCGGAATCTTCCTCGTCTTCATATCCAGCCAGGCCGTTCTCTTCGTCAGAAAATTCGGCCTCCTCTTCTACGACTGCATCCAAAGTGAACTCGGCCTTCACGAAACTGTCATCCATTGATTCAACATCGGTAGTGGAGCTTTCAGAGTCGATAGACTGGAACCCAAGTCCACGGGGACGCGTGCCAACTGGTTTTGCAGGAAAATGTGGCCGTCTCCAAGACCCGTTGACCGCGTGAGGAAGCTTTGGCGTGTTCAGAAGACCAGCATCATCCAAGAGTTTCTCGAGTTCTTTGCGACGTGTACGCTCCTGCTCGAGGGCACCGCGAAGACGTGTACACTCATCGAGAGCTGCGTCCGCATCCTTGAGACGAGCATCGAGCCTCACGATTTCGTCCCTCATGCCATCACGTTCACGCATGAGGACCGCATTTTCAGCAATGGATTGGGAGAGTGCGGCAGCCTTGACTTCCACTGACTTTTCCAGGCCAGACTTTTCCACTTCCAACAAGCCGAGGCGACTGCGAGCAACCCAAGCCTCTCTCCTCTCGGACTCGATCCTCTTGGCAAGCATATTGGTCTGCTTATCCGCATCTGCGACACGCTGTCTCCAACCATCGACGTCCTGTTTCAGTTCATCGCGCTCAGCTTTGAGATCTGAAATGAGGCACAACATCTCGTCGCTAGGCTCGGAAGACGCCGCGGAAGTATCCGAAGCGTACGAAAGACGAGGTGAAGGAGGTGCGCGGTTTCTCAGGGTGCGCTCCAATTCAGTAATGCGGGAGAGGAGCACGTTGTGGGATCTAAATAAAAAATGCTGGTCTACAACAGAGAGGGGTTGTTTGGTGAGGTCTTCTTGATCACCTGCAAATGAGAACCTGCGCTCGGTTGGCGTCATCTCGGGAGTCGGTAGAGGGCACATGTCTGGAGGGATCGATTCTGTAGAACGCTTGTAAGAGATGCTGCTACACCTCTTTTTGTCGCGGTCGGAGGGAGTGGGTGTACTACCACCGAAAGTGTATGAGGAGCGCCTTGAGGAAGGTGTCTGGCAGACGGAGACGCTCGTGTTACTGGGTGGGGCATTGACATTTGGTGAGACGACATCATCAAGAGCGGTAGGGATGTATGGCTTTCGAGAATTTGAACGGGAGACTGGAGTGAGAGTAGGGGTAGGCAGGTTACCTGCGACAGAACTCGCGATGCTACTCTGCACGAGTGACAGGGGACGTAGGTTAAGACTGGCAGGACGGTGACGAGGGGTGATCTTTGCCGGGAGGGCCATGACTACCTGTTGAGACACCTTGCGTTCCTCGGTCGGATCGGCGAGAAATCGACTGTCCTCCTTCTCCTCCTCCTCTTCTTCCTCTTCGACAAGAGTGCCAAGCTGGTCCTTTGAGACAGATGTGGACCCAAACATCTTTCCGAATGAATCACGCTTGGAAGGGAAGCTATTGGTTCCGTTCAGGCCAGAGCCGGGTGGGAACGAAGGTTTTGTGGCTAGGATGATAATTAAGGTTGTGGTGGGAAACAGAGCTAGAGGACGGTACTCACGCAAGTCGCAGAGCTTGGTGATATCGGGAGAGGAAATGTCAGGGATCTCGACTTTGGAGAAGGCAAGGTCGGGCTTTCCCTCGAGGGCCCAGAGGGCTCTGCGACGGATAGAGTCCTTGTCGCCCAGGTTGATGTTGTCGTCTGAATGCGCGGTGGGGAGCTCTGGGAGGGAGACGCCCATCAGTTCGGCCGACTCGCGGCGTGTTGAGACCGATGAACGACGGCGGTGGTGAGAAGTGGGGCGCTTGGAAGGAGGATTGAGCGATAGACTAGCATCCAAAGGGGGGGAATCGGGTGCAGAAGGGGAGAGAGCCGGTGCCGAGGAAGAAAGAGGCAGAGGAGGAAAAGAAGATATGGAGTTGTTGCGAGAGCGCGATCGTGCGTGAGAGTGCCTAGAAAAGGTATGAAGGCTTTGGGGGGGCGCGCCGCCGCCCATCTTGAAGGAGTGAAACTGCGGGGGATATGAGGGGGGAGAGGAAGGAGAGGAAGAGAGAGAGATACTCTTTGCCTTGCAGCCGTGTCCGAGTCTTGGGCGTTGTCTTGGTCCATGATGAAAGAATAGATAGATGAAAGAAAAGAGCGTGGGGTTGTTGAAGAGAGAGTGAGTTGGACGAGGAGAGGGACACTTTGCAGACCAACTCGGGTCGAAGTAATACTCTCACTTGAAACTCCGACGATACAGGTTCCGATTACCATGTCCTCCGATCATTCATATCAGACCCACAAGAATGACCACAAGACTCGACCCAGAGCACACCCTCTTCTTCCTCTGCGACGTACAGACCCGCTTCAGTAAGCACTAGCCCCCCCCCTCCTCAACGACTTGCCACATCGACCCCCTAGGGACCGCCATCTACGGTTTCGATGAGCTCGTCTTGACTTGCAACAAGATGCTCAAGGTCGCAAAGGTTCAGTCCCTCCACGTCCCTATTCCACCGCTTACCCCCCCATCGCCATCAGGTCCTTGGCATACCCGTCATCGTGACCGAGCAGAACCCAAAAGGTAATGGCTGCCCCCACGCGCTGCTGCATCCGCTTTATCTCGCTATACATCGCAGCCCTCGGAACCACTGCCCCGGAAATCGACTTGCCGGCGCTTGCTGACCTGCACGTTGCGACGATCGAAAAGTCCCTCTTCTCAATGATGGTCCCCGAGGTCAAGGCGCTCTTGCGAGAACGCCCACATGTCACATCCGTCGTCCTGTTCGGCATCGAGGTCAGTTTACCAGACCAAACCTCTCTCTCCGCTGACGTCAATCCAGTCGCACGTGTGCGTCCTCCAAACCGTGCTCGATCTCATCCAAAGCGGATATGACGCCCACGTCCTCGCGGACGGTGTATCCAGTTGTAACAAGGAAGAGGTTCCCATCGCGCTCGCACACATTCGCCAGGTCGGTGGACACGTCACCACGAGCGAGAGCGCCGCTTTCCAGCTTCAACGTCAGAAATATCTCTTCAAGTCTGGTCCCCCTTGCTAATGTCACTCGCAGGAGAGTCTGGGACCCCACGATTCAAGGCGTTCTCTGCCGTGATCAAGGAAGAGAAGGAGAACACGGTAAAAACGTCACAGAAGCTGCTCGAGTATCGTACTCTGTTGTAACCCGTCCATGTAATATCATAATCCAGTACTGCGTCTCTGTTGGCCGTGGGAAGCTCAGCTGGACTGCTGTTGAGCCTCACCTTGACGATCAAGCTCTACCTCTGCAGCGCCATGTTCGGCGGTCTATTCCACCTCGCCCTCGACGCTCTCCTCATCAGTGCTTTCCTGGCTGGCGTCAGGCGCTCGACCGGCCTCACGTATGTTCTTCCTAGCCACCCTTTCATCACACTCACGACGTCTCAGCCCTGCGCTATCCCAAGTACCTAACAAGGACGTTCGCCGTGAGTATCATCTTCCCCTTTCCCCACCCAACCCTGTCTGATCAAGCCACAGAAATGTTACGGACATATCTCGAGTTTGGTACGCCTCGTATTCCATACCCTCAGCCGTGATCGTCTAACACAGGAAACAGGAGAGTATGTCTTCGACTTTGCCATCGTCTTATTTGGGGTAATCCCGTTCGTCGTATGTCAAGGCGCCCTCCTAATTCTCCCCATAGCGCTCCAGCTCCTTCGAACGCAAGCAGTAAACACTTTCTGTCGTTGGATCGCTGGTCTTCCACTTTTCCTTATATCATTCTTCTACCTTGTCTTGCCCACCCGTTGCGCACCTCATTATAAGGACACAATCATCGTTCTGATGCCATGTATTATATCTTACTCTGGTGATCCAAATCATTCATGGTATACACGACAAGGAACGACGACACGTGTGTTGGACTCGTTCATCCGAGGAAGTTGAAGACAAAGAAGTGGAGCACGATGGAACCCAGCGCAAAGTCGGCAAATGCTCTGTATATGCGCGTTGACCACGCATGACAGCGACGAAACAAAGGGGAGAACACACCTCTCGGGTGACACCTCTTTGAACTCTGAGCGGTTTTCGGGATTGACTTGCGCCCGAAGCGAAGCGGTGAGGACAAACTGTCCAACCGAGCTCGCGAATCTACACACGCCCGGGTCAGCCAAGGTAGCGCAAGTAAACGACGGGCGACGGCATACCCGGCTAAAAAGGCATTGAAAGGAAAGTTGGTGACGAGAACGCAGTATACGAATTGGAACACGCCGGAAAGCACGATGAATGTCAAGAATGCGTCTATGAACTTGAGACGGTCTGGGGTCTGCTGCGAGTACGACTTCCACAGCGCGGACAGGGCCGTCTGCGAGGATACTTTTGGGCCAGCCATTTGCTGCGCGTGCGACGTGGAGTTTGGTCAGAGGGGGGGAAGTTAACCGACGACCGAAAACGGAAGTCGGTCTAAAGCAGTCGCGTCCAGCAAAAAATCAAAAAGCGAGCTTCCGACCTCCGAGTGCACTCGAATTATTGCCCGAGGAACGCGAACGCTTCTCTAGAGTCTTTCTCTTTCTCGGTCATGAACACCGCTGGATTCCGTCTTGCCTCCTCACCGCGCTCTACCGCGCTGGCAGCCTCAAAATCTGCAAAAACCTGTCGAACGCCATGGCCACCTCGGCGGCATGTACACACGCGCAAGGACCTACCGTACAAGATTGAAGACGGTCTCGGAAACTTCATGTCTCCCCGAACCCTCCAGATGGTCGCAGTCGAGTACCAACAAGGTCTGCTCGACCGTCTGAACGAAGAATGTCGCGGTAAGCACGTTCGTCGCGCACTTTGCACTACCCCATCAACTCGAACTCGGAACCCCAGGCGTTGAGGACAAACGGAAGACTGTTGCTCAGCTCGTTCTCGACACGGCGCGGTCGCAAGACAGGGCCATCGCCTTCAAATACGCCAGTCACGCCCTCAACAACAGCTTCTTCCTCAACTGCTTGGTAAGGTCCACACCCTACTTCCAGCCCGTCGGGTCCCCCCTCCACACCCCCTTTTCTGAAATTTCCTACTAGCGACCCCCATCAGAAGAAGACACGGGCGAAAAGCGCATCGACGCGAGCTTCTTTGGTACCGCCATCCAGAAGCAATTCGGTGGCTTCGATGCGTTGCGTTCCCTATTCTCAGCCGCTGTCGGTGGTATGGCCGGCTCGGGATACGTCTGGTTCGTCACGGACGCGAAGCGAAACCTCGCTTTCGTACCCACATTTGCATCGGGCACCCTTCTCATCCGTTCAGGCGCCGGTACAGTCGAGCCGATCACGGCACCCGTGCTCGGCGAGCATGACCCGTCGACGCAACCAGCTCAAACTCAGACG
>JBBPNY010000549.1:0-15805 GCA_038091165.1 Rubroboletus pulcherrimus
ACCGGGGGCTCCCCTTTTTTGGGCGGGGGGGGGGGGGGGCGGGGGAGAAATATCGTGATCTGGGGGTGGTGGAGTACCGTCATCCATCCTTGCCTAGCTAGTCTTGATCTCAACAATGACAACGACAGTTAAATCTAATGTGATCTACAAGAGATACTAGTGGTTGGATAGCTTTGGTTGTGTTTGGTTGGCTCCTATGTATAGCATCCGCAATGCTATTAGACGCCGTGACACCGCGTGCTCAAACACCATGAACTTTGAAGCTCCCTATGCCATTCTACACAACACTCACCCCCGCACATGCCAACGGTTAAACTCGTAGTAATTGGCGCTTCAGGCGTTGGTAAAACCAGTCTTCGTACTCAGGTATGTGCTAGAAAATCACCGAAATCTCAAGTCACGACTCACGTGGGGTCCTCTGCGCAGTATGTTTCAGGTCGCTTTTCTACAGGTTACAGAGCCACCATTGGCGCTGATTTCATCGCGAAAACGTTGCCCCATCCAACTAAACCAGATGAAGTGGTCACTCTCCAGATTTGGGTCGATATCCTTCCGTCTTCTCAGTACTTTCTCCAGGCTGATTCCAAAATGTCAAATGTAGGACACTGCTGGGCAGGAGCGGTTCTCTAGCTTATCTACGGCATTCTTTCGCGGTGCTGATGCTGCCTTGCTCATGTTCGATGTGAACCAGCCCGAGACCCTCTCCGGACTTAAGAAATGGTGGGAAGAGTTTCGTGAACGGGCTCCCCTCTACGACGAGGACCTGGAGGACTATTGCTGTGTCGTCGTTGGAAACAAGACAGATCTTGTCGATGCGACGGTTCTCGGTTCGACGTCCATCGTCTCTGAAACCCAGGCGATCCGTTTCCTTGACGACCTCGTACCCCCATCATCCTCTCGTCCGTCCTCGCCAGTCGAAGAAGTCGCTATCACTATCGAACAGGCCGTCCCGGAAGAACCGACCCCTCCTCATGATCACTCTGATTTAAATTTGTCCTCGTCGTTCTCACAATCGCGTTCGCGATCCATCGATATCAACCAACATGTTCGCAGGGGTCACTCAAAGGATTCCTCGTGGAGCAGCGCCAATATCAACAATGGCACACTAACGTCCACTCACACTGGTGTCACATCCTATCACACGCCTTCTTCATCTTTATTTGATGTATATGCATCCGCTCGGTCATCCCCACTCCCTCCTTCCGTATCATCCCGATTATCGTCTCCCATCAGGCCATGGAAACGCACATCTTCGTTGTCGAGCACGTCCTCCTCAGCGTCCACGATCACACCAAGTCTGTTCGCCCGTGGTAATGACCAAGCAGCTGCGACTACACTCACAACGCCACCTGTCTTCCCCCCTACTCTGGACACGATGCCTCATGATCCTCTGTCGCCAGAGAGAGGCCCTAAGTTATTCTTCACCTCTGCAAAGACAGGGGAAGGTGTCGACGAGGTGTTCGCGTACATCGCTCGGCGCGTCGTCACACGATGGGAATACGAGGAGGCTATTGACGGGAGGACATTACATGTGCAAGGATCCCCAGAAACGATTAGACTCGGGCTGACGAGGGGGGAATTGAATAAGCGGCCTGCGCGATCTTGTTGCTGACCAAAGAGTGATAGTGTTTATTAATATGTATCCGGGTTGGTCACTTTTCTAGAGGTACTTGGTGTTTAGCTTATTAATTGATTAGAATGGTCTGACCGGGGGCACAGGTATCATAATGCATGCATGATGCATGATGACCGATTCATTATGACGCGACACATTCGGATCAGCTGGGTGTAGCACGATCGATAATGGTTAGGTTTCATGTAATCCATGCATCGAGGCTTGCGCGCCGTCAGAATAATATCCACTAAAGTTTACAGTTTCTCATAAATGATCAAAGTTTGTCCCTGGGACTTGAAAAAGCGAACCCCGGTAACCATCAGGCCGCAGGCCGCCATGGCCGCCATTGCATACGGCAGCATCAGACGACATCAATATTCCACAAGCCACTGTGCGTCAACCTACACCCAACGCCCTGTGGCGGAGCCCACTGGCATCTAGACAATACGTACAAAATAATCAAGTACCCACGCCCACACCACGCCGTCTTCTACTTATTGGTTCATCTTGACCATTAACTTCTCGCGCGCACCCACGACATCCGCGATATCTCGGAACCCGCATAGACCCATTGTAATATGCAAGTCCGTGATCGTCTGCATCAGAATCTGTTCTACACCTGCCTCCCCGGCGATGGCGAGGCCATACATGAATGGCCGACCGACTGGAGGCAATGTCCTTAGTGAGAACCCGGGTGAGAGAAATATGCCTGGTGACGACGCACTGAGGACAGCTTGGGCACCAAGGGCGAGCGCCTTGAGAATGTCACTTCCGGTCCGAATGCCCGAGTCAAAGAGGACAGTGAGCTTCCCCATGCTTTGTGCCTTGCGAACCTGGGATGACTGCATCACCATATCGAGCGCGTCAAACGCACCGATACACCCATCCACTTGACGGCCGCCTGACCAGCTTTCAGTCCCAAAGGTATTAAAAATATTCATCCAGCACGGTACTTGCCGTGATTGGAGACGACGATGGCGTCGATGCCAAGGTCGATTGCTTTCTCAGCATCCTACATGGGGGGATGGGATCGAAATTTTTGAATCGTCACCGCCATGCACAAGATAGGAGCGGATCCAAATTCCCTACCTCTGGCGCGAGTATACCCTTCAACACGATCTGACCGTCCCAGTTATCCCGGATGAACTGGATCTCGTCCCAACTTCGAAAGATACCCGACGCAACCTCGCCAACCCATTTACTTCCCAAAAACATGGCTTGTTGCGCAGCCGGATCGCCATCTGCAGCTCTTCTTCGGATGTCTTCTTGGAGGTACGGGAATGGCGGACGTTCATGACGGGCTTCGAGCCCAAAGCGAGTCATGAACGTTGGATCCGAGGTGCCTTGCTGTACGCCAAAACCATGTCCAGCTGGGTTATACGGAACACCGTGATCGTGTGGACGCCACCCGATGAGCATCGTGTCTACTGTGATCATGAGCGCGGTGAATCCGCTCGCCTTGGCGCGTCTGAGGAGAGACAGCGTAATCTCGACAGAGTGCGTCCTATAGCCGGTTCAGACTCGGAGTCAGCTTCGGGTACGATAGACTGCAAAGTCGACTCAGAGTGGGAGATGGACTTGCCAATAGAGCTGGTACCAGCGGTGCCCGTTCGGTCCTTGCGCTTCGGCAATCTCTTCCATGGACCGAGACGCAGCAGAACTGACGATCAGGGGTACACCCACTTTTCCTGCTGCACGGGCTGTCCCGAGTTCGCCATCGCTGTGCATCAAGCCCTGAGCACCGACCGGAGCAACGAAAATCGGCGCAGGGTGCGTAACACCAAATATCGTGGTCTGTTGAGGGGACGTATAGATGTATGAGCATCGCCCGACCGACGTTTTGGGTCTATATATATATACCTCGAGATGACGTTCCCCTACATCGTTGAGCACACGCGGGACGAGCTTCCACCTATCGAGTGCTCTCCGGTTCTCGGCATACGTGCCAGAGGTTCCCGCACCTTTCAACACGTACGAGAAAGCGGCTGGGAAACGAACGGTGTCAACATCATGATTGTATACGGCTCGGTTTCACTGTCACGATTTCAGAGAGGGCAACTGACATGGACTGTCCTTGAGTACCTCCCGCGCTTTATCCTCGATCTCTTGGATATCGACCGTGCCTAGGACGGGCGGCTTCCCAGAGCCGTAAATCCCAAAAAGCCACGCGACCCATCTGCTGAGTGGCGGCGCGACAGTGTTCACAGACATGGGGGAGAGTTGAGCTGAAGCTGAAGAACGCCAATCACCAAAAGTGTGTGCGACACGTCAGAGTCGACAACGTGGCACTTCAAAAAAATAATATGAAAGATGTCCCTTGGGGGTGGACCATGGGGTAGGATAGCATATTTAAGGCTTCATCGAGTCTCAAGGTGTTTCGCCGCAACCGAGTCACGATACCACGACTCGGTGTTCTCATGAGGAAGATCTAGAGACCACATGATGCCACATCGGATGGCGGACTTCCGCCCACCCTTGGAATCGGGACTGCGAGTGCCGACGCGGGCGCATCTTGACCTGTAAGAGTGAGGAGTAAAAAAAGTGTAGTTCGCGCTTCTCCTTACTAGTAGGGTCAATAACTCCCTCACTGCACTAGTATATGAGGACCTGTCGCCGCATGTTGCAGTACGGTCCAATGGTGGCGCGCGCACCGCGGCAGTAAAACGTTTAAACCGGTGATCCCCCGAGGTGGTTTCTTGCAACTCTGTTCGAGCGGTTCATCATATTCAAAAAAGTCCTCTTCCACCGATACCAAATACGGAAAAGCATCCCCCGACAAACATTCAAAAGAAAGAGGTAAAGAAAAGCGTAGAAAGGCACAACAGGATGACAGCAAAATCATGACAGCAAATAACATTGTAGCCACGTCACGTCGTCTTCTGCTTCTTGCGGAATCCCTGGTGATATATCCAAAGCCACAACTCCCAGATACAAAACACCGGCCAACCCGCCCGCCTCCAAACGGTGCTTCCCGGTGGGAAGAAAGTACTCTCAACCTGAAGCGCGATAGCGACCCATGTAGCAAAGAACGTCAGGGCAATCGCCCCTGCGATATAGTGAGCGAGAAGCTCTCCACCAGAAGGATTGATCTCGATGACATTCATGCTGAACACGTTCTGTGTGGATCATGAGACAACGGAGAGGATAGACCGAAAAAGCCACTTACAGCCATGAAGTTGGCAGGCAGAAAAACCATCGTTAGATATGAAACCTAAATTTATCCTCAGAGATGTGCAACTAACAGAGAAAGCAAGCACACACTTGTTTCATCGCGGCCGAGTCTCGGACAGTCGCGATCGTCAGATCTTTCATATACCTGCTATCATCGATGTTGACACTTGCGAATGCCTGGATAGGCATAGTTGGCAATGATAAACGATGAAATCGAATGAATCGTACCAAGTCTATGACGTTTTTCAATCGCATCACCTGCATCAACCTCTGACTTTCTAGCCTCTCAATTTCCGAAATAAGATAGTCGGTCTCTTTCTTCAAAATTCTGTCTGATTCAACTCGCTCCTTATCCGTCACAGAAGGATCTTGCATCGCAGGATTCACAGTCTCTTGCACAAAGAGAACGGATTTCCGAAAATCTTCGAGGAGGGTCCGATGGTAAAGTAGATGTGCTCGCAAGATGTGCAATTCCTGTGTTCCCCTGATATTTTCGCTTTTGAGAGCCTTTTGTTCCTGTGAAAGCGATGGATGCAGCGTATTATCCCCGTACTAATGCCATACTTACCAGGTGGTTGATGTGGGCATAAAGAATCTCGAAAACTTCATCCCACTGATACATGGCATACCACAAGAAACACAGAAATAAGCAAGTAGGGTCCTTTGACCTCTTGAAAATCTTTGACCAGTAGACACTGCGACCGGTTCGATTGATAAGAGAGTGGAGTTGTTCTGCTGTCGTCCTGCGCCACTTGGGGTGGTAGGATATAATAGTACTAGTTCGCGCAGCTCGGACCATATGAACACTGAGCAGGTCTTGAAGGATGTACTTGTCGCCTGGGGATAGGTGTGTTATCTAAGCCGACTCAGCTGAGCAAATACATACATGAATCCAGATAGAGTGGAGATTGGGTATCGATGATCTGGTCGTCTGAAACACACATTAGGGATGCAGACAGAAAAATTCAAAATACACACGCCTTCTTGCGATGATGGCGATGACCCTGGTTCTTTTGGTTGCAGATGTGGTGGAGTTGGGGCTGCAGCCGCCCGATCGATCACGCGAATGAATGGAAGAACGACAGTGATGTCTGCGGCATGTCTGAGTCTCGAAGCAAAAAGGTAACAGAGGCGCAAGAGTGCTTACGGTCGCTTTGTTTTAGTACTCGACTCTCTTGGTATCTTGAAGGTATCCAATTCGTCGAAGACGAGAAAAAAAAGGGCTCTACATTATATCTGTGCAGAGTTTGGTTTTGCACGACCTTAAAGAAACGATGCACGTACTTTGTCCCAAACATTTGCAGAACTTCCTTGGTCATATTCTTAACGAAGAGGGCTCGCACGCGAACACCTTCTTCCCTCTGTAACACCAATATTCTTTTCGATATCGACGAAGCAAGATACGAGAGGACTCACTGGACGTTGTAGCAAGTCCCAAAACGCAGCTTCAGTCTGACTATCCTTGATCGTAGCCATTTGAGGGCCTCCTTTACCAAATGTGCTATCGTGAAGTATATCCACTTTGAGGATCTTGCTTTCTCCAACCGGGCACGCCGTCAACATTTCACAGCGTTTCACTTGACTCTCCGTCCAATTCGGGAACAAGTTTTGCGGGTATCCATGCCAGAATGGTGTGTCCGAACCTGTAGACTGTTTTTGGGGTGGGGTGACTGCGGGAACATCTTCATCGAAATCCATCCATGGCCATGGTCCGGAGGGCGTTGCATGCCGGTAGCTGTAGTTCAGAATTTTAAGTGGTTCGCGGGCGTCGTCGTTGGCGCGCAGACTGGGGACTTACATTGGAGTGGGCGTTTTGCCTAGCATACAGCTTTCGAGATTCGCACTGTCACTTTGTTCCTGTACATCATGCCGTCCGGCCTCCTTGGGTAATTCTGTCGAAATGGCGGGTGTAAATGTATCCATGGGGATGGAGAGGTGTTCCGACATTGTTCTAAGAGCGTGGTTGAGAGGGAAACGTGCCCTACCTCGATGAAGCGCTTGGTGGATGTTGTCCCATTGAGAAAGCGCCCGTGAACAAATACATATACATGTAACAGCTGTGGGCAAAGACAAGGACAATGCCAAAGAACAAAAGCGTCCAGAGGAAGGATAAAGTGCATATGAATAGTATTCAATACATTCACGGAGCAGTCAGCAACCACGTGTACTTCCAGTAAGCTAGGACCTCGAAGGAGTGGTCAAATAGCTTGACATTGTTTTGGGACGCACTAGATCTCATGCACACAAGACAGGAGACATGTACTGTACAGAAACTACTTCGACCGGCGCAAGTAAGTACACTGAATATTCCCTGGTATAGAGGCGGGAATGTGTAAGAAAGGGTTTTGATCCGCTTTCCTGTTTTTCATTGTGTCTGGACGGTCCCTAGGGAGGACGAGATCGATACGCTCACAGAATGTCTGTTGCTCCCCGACTTGCCGTCCCGGCAGATACGGTTACCCAGCGTTAATATAACACTTCGATTTCAGCGACTAGCGCTACGCTCCCCTCAAACCAACTGAATTGGATCTAACGTCCAATGGCACCTGTGCAGTGCTATACCTCATCGCCCGGGGACTCGTCTGAATTGACGAACCTGCACCCACTCTAATAACCGCGACGAGCTGTGTATCTGTATCGACCCTTTATTGTCGGCTACTAGTATCAGTACTAGAGCGCCTCTTGATCCGACCCTATGATAGCGCACGAAGAACGGTGGGCGGCCTAGCATGCGCACAGGATGCTTGTTTCTGAGTTTTTGTCTCATCATCGATCAGCTGTAGCCTCGGACTCCGGGTCGTTATGATTGTTGAGAGGCTGTTCGAATCTCCGTGACACGCATCAACATCGCATTCAGCCTACGCTTGGTGTCTTGCTAGGATAAACGTAACCGCCGCCTCCGGCGTTGCATGTTGAAGATTGGCGGTCCCTTGAAATTCGGAGACTAAGGTTGGGGTCCGCTGCTAAGGAAGTTGCAGCCAACACGGAGTCGGCCAGTTGGTGAAATCACTGTCCCGATCCGAGCAACGCCGAATTGGGGTCAAGTTAGTCCCGGAGTTGGCAAAATAGCCCAAGCCAAAAAGAAGAAAAAGATGCTAAAAGACTCCCGGGGGTCCGACAACGTGGGCATAATCAATCTTGTGTGATCGGAATCAACCCACCTCATCAGGAGCGTGGCTGCTGGCTTATCTTCCCCTGTGGTACTTTTAAATTTATCGAGGAACACACTCCAAGGCACCGCAAGCGGAGCAAAACACTAAGCCGGTAGCTCATGGGACGAAGACTCGGACTCACGTGTTCGGTCAGCCTGTACGCTGATGATTTAGCACTTGCTATGCATCCATGACCATGGAGCAAAGCTTGCATCGTGGTGTTGTATCTCCATTAAGAGTTAGTTGTCCTACACGCGAAGGACTTCGAGGCTTACCGCCGCTCGCTGGCGAGCACAAACGCTTACCACGTACCAAAAAAAACAGCACTGATCCGATCTGACAGCGCATGGAACTCCGAACGGACCGCTTGGATCGCTTGGACTGCGCCGTTTCTACCATTGTGCAACGGTGGGCCCATCGTACTTGTCATGTCAAAGCAAGTCGGGAATTATGCAAAGGCAATGTGGACGAAGGAAATGAAATTTTCACTGTGAGAGACCGTTTTATTCGCCAGTGGAGTCAGCAAAATACTAGGAACTGGTGATTATGATTACATAAGATAACGGTTCCATGGAATGCAGTTCTATTCGAACATTCCACCGGACCCGTTTGATGCACTGAAACGCAAGTCTTCCAAACAGAAGTTCCAAAATTCTGAGTGGTCGGATATATTAAACGGCCCCACTCCCATATATACCGCCCACGTTGCGTTTGGCCGGTTGGCACCTGAGGGTGACTTTCCAATTCACCACACCCTCATACCCGTCTATCGTTCGTGCCATATCCCTTGTGGACCGACTGGCGTAACATTTATACTCACCCCCCACCATTCTCTGACTCCTACATTTTTCACTCAGTTTATGTGCAGACCGTCTCTCTCAGAGCTCAGATACCCTTCATGACCTCTGGATACGCTATCGCCACCTTGGTGGTGTTCATCATCTCCATCTTCTTTGTAATCCGTCCAGTTTCCATACCCACACCCCGTCCTATACCTCGAATACCAATAAACCTCACCACCGCACCAATCCTCGCTATCGCCTTACTATGGGCCGCCCAGTGTCTTGATCCGGCGGTCATTCGCAACGGCATCGTAGGCACGGAAGGTATCAAACCTTACAACATCCTCATCCTGTTCTTCTCTCTGGCTTACATGGCTATAACGCTCGACATCACCGGTATACTCGAGGCCGCCGCGTTTTGGGTTAGCAACAAGGGTGGCTACAATGGATGGAAGCTGTACCTTTATTTCTATGTCATGCTCACCCTTCTCTCAATCCTCCTGGGCAATGATCCCGTCATCCTCTCTGGAACTGCATTCTTGGTCTATTACACAAAAGTCGCACAACTCGACCCGACAGCGTGGATCATGGCTGAATTCGCTGCTGCGAACACTGCCAGCATGGTACTGTTTGTGGGGAATCCCACAAATGTACGTATTTCACACACCCACGCTCACATGTCCTAAAAGACCTCATGCAAGGTGGTCATATGTGAAGGCTTCAGTATCAACAACGCCGCATTCACAGCGTATACTATACTTCCCTTCCTCACTTGTAACATCTTCTGTTTCGTGGCCCTGGCATTCCAATACCGCAAGCAAGTCCCGCGGAAATTAGCCCAGGTCGCGCATCGGGACCCCCGCTCAGCTCTCCTGGATCCCGTTGGTGCCTGGGTTGGCAGTTTCATGCTCGGCGCAACACTTGTCCTCTGTCTCGTCGTAAGTTTCTTCGGAATTGACGTCTGGATGATCAGTTTGCCCTTTGCTTTCGGCAAATTCCTATTTGATCTTGGGTGGGATCATTATCGACACTCCCGTGGTATCCCGATGTTGGGCCGGGGGTTGCCCAAGGCTGTGGGGGAAGGGCTCGATGAAGCTTCTACAGTTGCGAAGCACCCACGCACGGACGACAGCCCCTCGCGTCGTTCCTCATCCATCGATATGGAACAACTACCTTCTTTTCCACCCGACGAAGCAACCGCCGTTGGGTCGCATCCCACATCCCCAAAAATTAACCCCAAGGCAGGTCCCGAAGCAGAGGTCAAAATGCCATATACTCTCAAGCGGTGTCAGTCGTACACGAACAATCTGCACGACCGACTCGACAAACGCTTCCCGACTTTCATCACTGCACTGCCGCGATTGCCCTTCGCCCTCGTGCCCTTTGCGTTTTCTCAGTTTATCCTTATCGAGGCGCTCAACCACCAGGGATGGGTGAACGTGTTTGCCAATTGGCTCGTTCGAGCATCTCATAATCAAGTGCACCCTACGATCTGGTTGATCGGTGTCCTCGGCGTTATCCTGTGTAACCTCTCGGGCACCAACATCGGTGCCACCATCCTCCTCACCAAAGTCGTTCGTGCAGCCGCCCTTCCATACGACGCCGACCGTGCAGCTGCCATAGCGCTCGCCGTAGCGTCGAACATCGGGGCCGTTAGCTTCACGTTTTCAGCTTCCCTCGCTGGTCTGCTCTGGAACACCATTTTGAAGCAAAAGGATATCCACGTGAGGCAAAGAGACTTCGCTCTTTGGAATCTTTTGCCACTCTTGGCGATGACGACTGTGGGGCTCGGGGTCGTTTCCGCAGAGATGGCAGTTCTATTTCAGTCGTGATGGTGGCTCGTGGTGCATGCCAAGCACGCAAGCACTCTTGCGGTCGAGCTTGCGAACGCGAGCTTGCCGCATTTAACAAGGGTAGGCCGAGAATGGGTTGAGACGGGGACGGGCGGGGAAGGGTCGGACCATCCTACTCTAAAATGTTGAGTAATTGTGTGGATAAGGACATACATACTATCTAAAGTCTCTCACAGTCTATCAACGAAATTTCGAACAGCATGGCATCATTTGGGCATTTGGTTCGCCACGATTAGACATGTATCGATACGCTTTTTCCTTCTTTTAATAATCTTATTATTCCAAGGACAATATATATTCCCTCTTGTTACGTAATACCATAGAATGTGCCAAACAACCATTTCTAGATAGTAGTTTGGTTCGACAATCGATGGCATCCTCATGAGCCCGGGAGGCTTCAATGGACTTGTAACTTCAGCCAACGGTGGCACGGAGTCTGTAGAACGTCCCCTGATATCGATGGTCGATTACTTGGATGAATAGGGTCTAGTCAGATCTGTTAATAGATCATTGTTTATTACCATGCACGAGTTCTAGCGCCTCTTGCTGGACAGTACTTATACGGCCGTGTATTATTATAGATCCCTTGTTTGTATATTGCCATGCACGAGGCGAATATTACGGAGTGTAAACTAGCTATGTAGGTATTATGTATGCTGAATGTGGGCAGACCCTGGGTCACTCTGTTCGTCGCTCATGCGGTCCATTTCATTGATCGTACCGTGCCATCGCTCGAAATTTTATGAAACTATGGGATGACTCTGGCCCCCGGAGAACTTGAAATGAACCCTATCGCGTTCTCTTAAACCCGCTGTACGGCAGCCTTGCATGTTCTTTCTTCCCTCTGAGAAGGGGTACGGCACAGAAGAGGTGAAGCATGGTATGGGCATGGGCGTCACCGTCTTTCTCTGGAAAGAATGTCTCATGGTTCTCGCGGCGAGCGTAGGGCGATGTCATTCATGTGAAGCCGTGTGAGGGCTCGCGCCGGGTGCGCAGGTGAGATGCGACGTAGTCAAGGTGGTCCAGGGCTGCCGATTCGGCCGTCTCGGCTGATAGGAACAGGTCGGCCATCGTGAGTAGGGCGGGCTTATGTACCGTCCTGTGTTTCATCCCCTTGAGTTTGTCGCCGATCAGAGGGGAGCCGCCCGCACGGATGCATTGATCGTATGGAAACCAATTGAAGGTCGATCATGCCTTGCACCCAACATACTTGGACTCGGATCGAGTGAATTCATAATTGAACCCGGGATCGCACGGGAGACTTTTATGCTGTGGGGTGGAATTAGAAGCAAGTGTCCACGTTGAAGCTGGGTAAAAGAGTGATAGGACCGCTGAGGTAAACCCCGCGATAGATGTTCTACGTGGAAGCAGTACATACACGTTTCACACCACGTATTCCTTTGACATTTGAAAATTTGATAGGCTTGAGTTTGACCCTGCTGACGTCATGGAACGAGCCTACATATCAAAAAAATAATCCACAACCGCGTAGCATACAAATTCGACCGGTGGATACTACGCTGTAAGTCAACCTGTAGTTAGCAACTAGAGCGTGGAAGAGGTGAGGGATCAAAACGTTCCCAACGGATTCGTGAACAGCCCCAGCGCTGTCAACACATTACGATATGAATCAGCACAGCGATTTAGTATGGAACCTAATAGTTGGACAGTCACCGAGTCGCAAAAATTGCATTTGTCATCCTGGCATCATGATGAATGATTTGAATGAGGTTACGACAGCCCGACATGGATCTCTAGTAACGTGCACGTTCGTTACAAAAACCACATACTACCTTCTCCGAGTCGCAGGACCGCGAGTCACAGTGTCATCACTGCCAGTCAGAAAGTCCCACATAGAACTAGCCCCGAGATAACGAAAGTGAGGAGACGACGGGGCAGTGCAAGTTGGTAAACATGCAGATTCCCCCGGATGGAAATGTCCCTGCCGCCGACGCGCCGTAGGGGGCTGGTCGTATCGATCATGACCAATCTTGACCGAAAGAATGAAAAAAATGAGGAGGCTCCGGACGAGGCAGTGCAGGTTGGTCAACATGCAGATTCCCCCGATGGAAACGTTCCCGGTCCTGTTGCGGCACCAGGGCCATGCCAAGGGGAAATATCTCTGCCAAGTTCGAGTGTCAAGTGCTGGGAAACAACCAAAAAGCTGACTTAAATTGTTCAACTGATCGCGGTTGTTTATGTAATTGTCTGCGACTTGCTCTTTGCTTCTCTGTATAAGACGAAGGTTGGTTGCCTGCAGTGGCGCGCTGTCGTGTTGGAACTTGGCAGCACAATTGGGATGTGGATGCTCGACGAGTTGGGGTAGTAGCATGGCCATGACTGGAGATCGACTTGCCAAGTGACGTCGAAAAGAAACCCCTCTCCCAGCTTATGGCATGAGGCCTCGATGGCCTAGCAGCAACCCCTTGAACAACGTCGTCGTCAACGAGTACAACCTAGAGGGCACACAAAGAAAGCCTGGGCGATTCACATGGCTTGAGCTTGAGGTTACTGACATGACCTTACACGCTCGCGCGACAGTGGCAAAGGCGAGTCCGACACACTTGTTCGTGCACAGGTTCTCGGTTTCCTTCGCAGGTACGGTCGGGGCTGAAGCCCCAGAGTTCCTGATCCAAACGTCTCTTCAAACTGGATCCTATCCTAATTTAGGAGACCTGTTATCTGCAAAGGTCGGGTTCTATACCTATTACGACGTGTGAATAGTTGACACCTCATCTGTACCGCAAGTGGATACTGAGCCGCAAGCAGGAGCACAGGGTATGTACACTCACACCTATCGCCATGCTGCATACAGCCGACGGGCAGATTCGCAGGACTGCGCTGTTCCCATTCTTAGATGTGTACCTGTGATCTTCGCAGCACAATAAAATGAATTCGGTTCGTCGTGCCGCACTCTCCTGTATCGCTTACTTACTGTGTGCATCCTGCATTCGATGATTGATCCTTTTACACCGCAGATAACGTTGGGCTTGAAAACGAAGTTGTTCAGGATCCGGTGAAAATGAAATTCAGGTCAGGAGAATAAAGAAAATGGAGGGTCAGAGCTATTAACATTGAAGGGTCCCTCCTTTTCATGGCTGTCCTCTCTGCCTTGCTGCGAATCACCAGGTGATCCTCGGAGGTGATGGACAGTGGTAGGAAAGGGTCCTTCGGCGGACGAAAAAGTAACACTGATCATCGCACGCGAACTTTGGGCAGCGGCTCGCGCTCACTGGCACTCAAGTACTGCTTGATCAGGTCGATCAAGTTCCAAGTATTTCTCACGTTGATCGTCCCTGCTAAAAATACTAACGGAATGTCCCCTATAGTTCGACTAACGATCTTCCACTTCACCATACCACTGACTTCGCTGTAATCTAGGTCAAGCTTGCCCATTGTCGCTTTTGCCGACAGATCCACTGTTGATCCACTGTATGGTATATCCATCGTCGGTGTCATCATCCGGTCGTCCAGTATCCACTCAAATGTCGAGGAAATCCCGGCATAGAGACGATCTGGAGCAGTACGAAAAGGGAGCAGCCTCAGTACAAATCGGTAACGTGTGAACATTCCCGAGCAGACTACCGATCGCCGTCGAGCGACCCCATGTGAAGTACTCGTTTAGTGTGTAACCGAATACAGATGGTGTCGTTTCGATATTCGAGAAGTTACCTTATACTCGTCCAAGAAACGATCGTCAAGTAACGCTAGTGATACAAATACATCATAGTCTTACAATACAACATGGTGTTACTACGCGCTCGATCCGGGCATCATTGTTTGCACGGGGGAGTGCATCTCCACCCCACGCCCTCGGCGATGATACAACGGAAGACCAATCCCATCGATATGGTACTGTTCCCCAACCAATTCCTTGACCGCAACCATCAACTTGTCCAGACGCGTCACGATACCGAACGCGGTCGACACGCCGACACAGAAAATCCTGCGAGGGCGTGCACGGGGAGGATGAAAAAAAAGTAATGGAAGAGAGAGGGGAGCGGTGACGTACAAATACTGCAAGCTCTCGATGGTTTCCTCGGTCAACACTTTTGGCAGACCAAAGTCTTCTTCGGATTCTTCGTGTACGACGTTCAAACCGTGAGGACGAACCAGGAAACGATTGAGGAGTGGACATGGTGTTACTTGGGGAAGGGGGTTTCCAGTCCGAAGAGAAGATGATATCAGACCTAACGAAGCGTGTCCGGGGAGCTCTCATCAAGGAAACGGGAACCACGTACTCATGACGGCCAACACGTCTCCCTGGAAGTCCGCATCCGACATTCGTGTCCGCTTCAAGAACGCGTGTGTCCATGCAGGTTCCATTTGCTCTAGGACAGATGCCAAATGAGACAATAGATCTGTTATTTGACTGTGCAAGTCCATAAGCAACGGAATAACACTGGCCGAAGAGAGATAACGCACATCTGGAGCTCCAAAATCCGTTGATACCTCTCAGCGGGCCATTGACCTCGGAGCGAGAACTGTGAGACATGAGCGCATAAATGTAAACATAGTGAACGTCGTGGACAAACCTCATACACAACGTTTTCTTTTAACACGATAGACCTCTTCAATTTGCTTAGGATAGCAAGAATGTGCTGAACGATTATAGTTGTCTCGCCCTCTTTCTTCGTGTTTGCAAATGAGATCACGGAACAGTACACGGATCCGATCTCTGCCGCGGTGGTGGCCAAGGTCTTTCGTTGATACAGACGGATCGTCGTCGACGGAGGGAGGAACGAGAAGATGCTACGCAAGCACTCAACATAGAGGCGTTGGCGCAAGGGAGAAGCCTACCCAGCAGCCACCACGCCGATTGTCACGAGGACGAATCGTCTCTGTCCGAGGGGATAAGAAAGAGGTGATGAACAATTTGACAGCAGGATTTACCCAGGTAACGTCAAAGCCGTATCCTGGCGAGGACGCTGATGCAAGATGTGTATCTTGGTACGAGTATCCAAAAACCTTTTGATCTCGGTCAGGTCTTGAGAACACAAAATCAATAGTCACTTGACTTACCAGAGCAGCAGTAACCCATATGATCAAGTTGGTCATCGGAGAAACGGGCCAATAAAGGCAGAAGAAAAAAAAGAATGGGAAACAGACAAAACATACAGCTGCCAAACCGAAGGCATTTCCTTGGCCAGATCCTGTTGATACATACCTGATGTGCGGTCATCAGGTCACGTTGTATGCGTGAAATTTTCAAGGGCACGAACCACATCACAG
>JBBPNY010000550.1:0-15801 GCA_038091165.1 Rubroboletus pulcherrimus
CCTCCACACTTGACTGTACCTTTGACCTCTCTAGCAATTAGTCCTTCTCCCTTCTTGTTCCACACATACTCCTGCCCATCTGACCCAATCCTATTGATCTTGGTCTCATCTGACCATATAACTCTCTTCCAGTCCTCCACAGTCCAATGCTGGTACTTGAGAGCAAATGCTAACCTCCTCTTCTTGTGACCACTGGAAAGCAGGGGCTCCTTCATTTTTACTACAGCCTTTAAGGAGGCTTCCTTGAGGGTATTTCTCACAGTCTGTGGGCAGACAGGAGCATCAATGATGGAATTGATGTATTGAGTGGCATGAACAGCATTATTGGCCTTGCTAGGAATGCTTTTCTGAACAATAGCCCTCTTGTTGGTAGGGGTCAGCTTTGAAGGACAACTACCATGAAGTCTAGTCTTCTCTGGCTGGAGTTTCTGAAGAACCTGGCATACTGTAGACTTCCCTAGGCCAGTCTGAGAAGCAATTTCCTTAGAGGAAACACCAAGGGAGGAGACAGAGAGAATATTGTTTCTCTGAGAGGTAAAAATGGGTTTTATGGTAATGGTGGGAAAATAATCATGGAATGGTGGGGTTTGTATATCTTGTCTGACTCTCAGTTACATAAAGGTAACATAAGAGAACCATTACCAAATGTATGTAATCATATTACAGCATGATAGGGACCAATATATATAATTAAAACTTACAGTCAAAAAACTGTTTGCATGAGTCATAATGATGTTTTGAAATGGCTGCCATTTCATTACATCTTATTCAAATCCCTTGAACCTTATATCCATAGGAAGCCATGAGTAGGTACTTCATTTCATACACTTATAATTTAGGGCTAGGAGTTGAGGTTATTAGGGATTGTCACATTTAGTGAAAAATAACCAAACATGCAGACAGTTTTTTGAGCCACTGTACCTCATACTCGAAGTCTGGTAGGTATGGAACACACAGAGCGCGAAGCCCTGTGTGTTGGTGGCAATTGAAGGAACCTCAGGCAGGTATTATGCCACCCACAGCTACCATGCACTAGCATTGCCTCCCCCAGCATAGAGGGCCTGTTGTTGATGAGCAAAGGGACACACTGCATTACAAAAGTTGAATACCTCCTAATTCATTCTAGAAGTCAAGTTGACTGGACCCTACAGGATGGGGATCCACTTATAGCTTAACACACTAACTAAGTAAATTCAGAGAAGCAATGACTAAGTACTGCTGCTGCTGCTACTGCTACGAACAAAGTAGTATGGTAGAAAAGAGGAAAAGGTTGTACGTGACACTGTCATGAGTACTTATCGTGAATTGAACTCAGTCCGGGTGATGCCGGAGTGCCATTACACACGTGATGAGTAAGGTCCTGTGATAAGGCTGCTTCGCCATAGCCAGGGTTCCCACACATCAGTCCTCAACCAATAGAACCGATTTCGACTGTTTGATGAGCACATGATGCGGCACATGACATCCCCTGAGTCACAAGGTGAGCCCAGGGGAATTTTTGCTAAGGTTGAAAAGTTTGGCAGGATGTTGTAGTGCCACAGCTGGGCATGACCAACCAGATCATTTCGGGATCGTTTCAAACAGCAAGTTCATGCTCAATATCAACATTGTCCTGCCTGTTCGTTCGTTGGCATACGTACTTTTGGAGAATGGTGTGCAAATGGGATGACATCATTCATATTTGTGACTCACAGGATGTGTAGGTACAGGATGAGAGTCAGATGTAGCTTATCAAAAGGAATGCAAACTGGCACATCATAAACAGGCACATGAAAGAAAAAAAGAAACAAGTAAGGCAGAGTGAGGCAGAGCGATGATGTGGCGTGAACATGGAGCCAGAGACAAGATGATGTGAATGGGAGTGGCACGAATGGATGTAAATGAACAAAAAAAAGACAAAGAAAACAAGAGCGAACCTCACGACATGGACTAAACATGAACACGGCATCACAAGGACCACTGGAACAAGTGAGACAAGACGAGATGAGATGCCTGAGTGAGATGAGATGGGATGGGATGCAACAAGACAGGATGTGACATGACCTGTGCTTACACAGAGCAAGAGCCATGAAGGTAGGCCAGGCGAAGCCACTTGCCACTGCTCTTGCCATCAGGATGGTTGATGTAACCTTCCAGTGTCATTACATCAAGCTTGTAGTCTTCATAGAGATGAAAAGCATGTTGGCCGTCATTGAGGGTACGGACACAGTTCACGAGAAGTTGGATGAAGGCAATGGCCTCAATGGAGCTAATAGGGGCAGGCTCAGCACTTGGCATGTAGTAACGCTCATAGATATCTTGTATGGTCACATAGAAAGCCTGTGGATGGAAAGTCTTGCCAGTTGTGAAGATGCCTTGAGGCTGTGGCCACGGAGGCACCTCATTGACCTTTGAAATTTGCTTGACACTGTCACTGCAATATCCCTTCTTGTGGTTGAGCAAGGAGCCCTGTGCTCCAGGACAATCTGCTGCGAGGAAAGGAGTGTGAAGACACTCCATGCGTCTCCTTCAGGACAGTCTGAAGGACATGGGGGTTTCATGGTAGTGCTGGCGCTTAGTTTCGGTGAGGGTGCTGAGGATGGGGTCGAGAATAGAGGATAGGATTCGAGTGGGTAAAAGGATGACACAGAGATCGAAGCCTCTGACCTAAAGGAGGTGGCGTTTCTGGCCTCCAGTAGTCCCTGTTCAAGGGCCAATAAGGCAGAGGTATCCCAAGGGATGCCCTCATGGAAGTCTGCTGGGAAAATATGGGGACCTGCCATACACCAGGGGGTCCAGGAGTAAAGGGTTTGAATGGTACCATAAATCTGGTACAATCTGGAGAGGTGGACGAGGTTGTTGTTGGTCATGAAAAGGGGTTCCCTTTCCAGGGCTTGGAAAGGGATGGGAGCTTGGAGGATTGAGACATAGAGAAGTCTTCAGGCATAGATGGGGAGGCGATTGAGATGTGTGGTGAGGGGGACGCATGGAAAACATCATGAATCTTCCATTGGTTTGGTAGCTTTAGTTGGAAAGCCACCGAGGAGATGACTTGGGTGATTTCTGTTACAAACCAACGGTTCGGTCCTCTCCTATTCTACCTAACTTACAACGTTAGAACATTGGCCTTCATTTCCCACCTTGTGAACAAGCACTACCATTACTTCGGACCACTACCTCGTTCCTGTGTTGATCTCCTAGATCTACACAGCCCTCTTTCCCCTGTTTCACCCTGGCAGTTTTACTGCCCCCTTTTAATGTACCCTTTGACCGGTTCCTCGCTTCCTTTCAGAACTGTGCTGCCTCTTTGATCCCATCACCTCATGGCACAACTGCCAGCTCCCTTGAGGCGCTTCTCCATTTAGATTAGCCTACTATCGCGCATAGCTTGGTCTGTGCGCGATCCTGTAACATATATAAACCCCTGCTTTGTAGAACTTGCTCCCCAGCTAGTTCTATGCAATATACCGCATATCTTCTGGCCTGTTAGGAATTCCTCCTAAGTCTTCTGGCTACTTCAGAGTGCCAGCTACTAGTATCTTTGAACGCTTCACCTTGGTCCAGAACCTATGGTGCGGTAGTGTTGTAACAATTTCAAATGGTCCAGTCCATTTGGGCGAGAGTTTTTGAGAGGGGATCTGAAGTTTAAGGTTTTTGCTTTCTAGCCAAACCTTATCCCGAACCTTCCCAGGTTTAAACTTGGAGAAGACACAGTTCTTCATCTTCTGTTGCACTATTTCATGAGCAGCTTTGGCTTCTTTTCGTGCATCCTCAATGTGGGAGAGCTGTTGCTCGAGTGCTAGGCGGAACGTGGCTCCTAAGGGCAGGTAGGAGCATGGTTCATATCCATAGAGTAGGTAAATGGCGATTTCCCGGTTACCGAGTGTACTGCCAAATTATGGGTGAATTCAGCAGTTGTGAGGAGGTCCAACCATTTCTCGGGTTGACCATCACAGAATATGTGCAGGTAGGTCTCCAGCTCCTGGGTGTAGCGTTCCGTTTCCCCATCAGTCTGGGGGTGGTAGGCAGCGGAGAATGCAACGTCATAGGACAAGAGTTGGGCAAGTTCCTGAGCAAAGGCTGAAGTGAACTGAGGGCGTCAATTAGAGAGCAGTTTGTCGTGTAGACCAAACTGCTTGTAAACATTGTTGAAAAACAGCTGGACAATGTCATTGGCATCCACTGTTTTAGTGCAAGGGGCAAGAATTCCCCCCTTACTAAGGCCATGGTCAACCATGACCATAACCAAGTCAAATCCCCACACCAGTGGAAGGTCTGTAATCAAATTCACGGAAATATTCTGGAAGGGGTGGGAACCGGCGGAGGACAGAGGCATTAGAGGGGGCACCGTCGGGTGGGTGTTTACTTTATTCACCTGGCAGATGGGGCATCTGGAGACAAATCTTCGGACATAAGAGGTGAGACCCGACCACCAATAATCCTTGGAAATCCGAGCAATAGTACAGAGGTGTCCTTCGTGTCCTTCCAAGCCCAAGTGGACAGCAGAGAGAATATCCTGACAAGCATTGTCCAGGATATACATTCGGTTTTGGAAGTACAACTTCCCATCTGTAAATGTCCAGTCTTCTGGACGGGACCATCTGAAGAGGGCTTCATCTTTCTCCATACCGTATATTTCCCAAAGTTCCTTGGCTGCGAATTCTGGGCTGGATGTGCCTCAGATGGCACAGATGAAGTCGGTAAACATGCTGGACTCCTCATCAAACTGTATGAGGTCCTTGGCTCCCTCCTTTGAGGAGTTCGGGTCAGTGGATGGCATATCCAAGTGCTCCTCTAAGTGTTCTTCTGGCTTGGGGCATACCCAGGGTGATTCCAGGTGGAGCAGCCTTCCTTCTTGCATATGAAAAACCTTCTTTCTCTCATACAACAAGCCCATTCAGCAGGGGACAAATTGATCTTGGAAATGTCCATGGTATTAGGATCCTGAGAGGCATATGAGGGGGGTTGTCCTTGGTTTCAGCATAGAACCTTCTCTCTCGACAATGCACAGCCTCTACATGCAGAATCTAACCATATATTCCTTGTTGAGGTGTTGTATACTCCCCCCCCCATCCTCTGGAGCTCTTGTGGAGGAAATAGAAGTGCATTTGTCTTCTAGCAAGGTTTATTCTATTGCAGACAGATGATCTTTCAGCCCTTTTGGAACCAACTTGCAAAGGATCAGCTTTGCACAGCTAGGCTGTGATCAGCTTCTTGCCAGCATCAGTATATCCTCCCTCTGAAGGACTGCCACTTTGCTTACAGAACCTGAGTCTGCTTGCTTCAAACTTATGTAGGCCATTGAGTCATATTACACATCAATCTCTCCCCTTATCACCTCCCTTCCCACCCTTACAACCCAGGCTGTCTTGTCCACCAGCAAGCTTACTCCACAACTATTCAAGCTCCTGCAGGAGAAAGATACATTAAAGAGGAATCTTCATGGCGCTTTTTCTTGTCTTTCTCTTGTGTCACACAACAGACCCCATCTTTAATGAAAGAGTTAGGAGTACTAAGCACTGCAGCTAAATGAGCAGTGTTAGCGAGATAGTAGGATCTTCAAGACTTCAGTGTCAAGATGAAGTATAATGCCTACTAAACCTAACCCTAACGTGAGTGGTTGATGATACAGCCCAGTCACATGCTGACGACCTTGGAATACAGCCTAACCCTAACAGGCTAACCCTAACAGCTAACCGGCTAACCTAAACAGGCACCCGCTGGCATGTCGCCTTGTCACGTGATCGGATCAACCTCCGGCAGATGCCATACCCAGTCCGGCCCGATATCCAAAGGCCTAGACTCCCGGCAATAAGGCAACCGAGTCCCGGTGGGAATCTTCCCACGTTCATGTGACCAGGTGTCCCCTTATCGCACCCAATTTGATCTGACATTTCATTTCCGGTGTGCTTCTCCCGGCTAACTCTGTTATTACTGATGGTCCGTGCGCAATTCATTCCCTATAAATACAGGGTTAGAATAGCACGATTCTTTTCTTTTCGCCAGAGGTCTGATGAATCTCACGATGAAATAGGTGGTGTTGATACAAACAGGTCAACGCCTATTACCTATCTGGCACCCATCCCCACACACTACCCCCCTCACAGTGTTCGGTCCCCCTAACCAGACTTAGCATACACATATGTTAACGTTGAAAGGCAGGAAAGTCTGAAAAGGAGAGTTTCCAGGTTGCGAGATGGACCAACGATCTTAGCATATGTGTATGCTAAACGTGTACCACAGAAGCAAAGAGACTGTGTTCGATCTCTGAGATGGACTTGTGACATTGGTAGTCTGAATGATGGACTTTGGACTTAGCATACACGTATGCTAACATAGGGGAGTCTGCAAGGGAGATTGTCTGGGTTGCGAGATGGATCGACAACATTGGCATATGTGCATGTCAAACATGCCATAGGAGCGACTTTGGATCTGCGAGATGGATGGACAGCCTTAGCATACGCGTATGCTAATGTTGGAAGGCAGGAAAGTCTGAAATGGAGAGTTTCCGGGTTGCAAGATGGACCAGCGATCTTAGCATATGCGTATGCTAAACGTATACCACAGAAGTGAAGAGACTGTGCCTGATCTGTGAGATCGCATGCCATAGGAGCAACTTTGGATCTGCGAGATGGACGGCCAGACTTAGCATATGCATATGCTAAACGGTGGAGACAGGAAAGTCTGGGATCAGAGAATTCGGACTTGTGAGATGGATGGACGGAGTTGGCATGCATATATGTATATGCTAACTTGGGAAGGCAGGAAAGTGGGAAAAGGAGAGTTTCCGGGCTGCGAGATGGTCCATCTCGCATGGGTAATAAAGTTAGGTTGTTTTTAGAGCATGGTCCAGGTACTATTGAACTATTGGCCTTTCTATATCACATTACCCTCAAATCTATTATGTTATCTAATCTACACTACTTGCTTATATCAATAACTCTTTATGGATTAGTCATTCATAAAGCCTAGCTTATCGATAAATCATGCTAAGATATCAATTCCATGTGTTATTTTTTTGAAAGTCATGGTGCATCTTCAAATCACACCTTGTTATCTCATACTGCATTTACATTTAGATGCTTCACAGCTGACATATGTTACAACATTGGATTCTGATCTTTGCCTATGTACACATTATTCTTGCCCCACATATCCCGTCTCTCATTCTAATTCCTGCATGTCCTCATCCTCGCTTCCATCCTGCTCCTCTTCAAATTCATCTGTGATGAGCTCAATTCCACGTTCCTCACAAATTATGTGAATGTCCTCCCATGCTTCAACTGCTTCGCTCTTCTTTGCCAGTGACAAGTCTGCATAACCAAAGAATACAAATTCTATTTCCAAGATCTTCAATCTTGGGAACTGGCCGTTCTTCAAGGCCTTGGCAAGCGTGATGAAGTGCTTTTGCATCTTGGTTCCTGTTCTTGGATTGATATAGCAAATACCTAATGAGAGTTCCTTGATTCTGTTGGCGAAAAGCGACTTGTCCTGGATATCTGTCACTTTCAGCCATTTCTGTGTACACCTTTCACCACGTTCCAGAGTATGCTCAAAGCATCCACATGTCTCCACATCAGGGTTACCCAGACCCAGAAAGCTACATGGTCCATATTCACTGTAATGGTTGGGCAACGTGAATACTTTCAGGCCTGCAGCATTGCATGCCGTGTTGCACCACGAGTGTGCTAGCTGAAACGTGGTTTGACTGATGCCTGGTAGCTCACTCGCAATCATTTCCAAAACCTCTGGTGGAAACGATGTCCGCTTTGAATCATTAATGGTCAGTCAGCACAGATTATTGATAATCTGCACCCAACTTACCAGAATGTTGTTTGGGCTAGCCATGGTCAACAATATAATCTTCTATGTGATACAACTCAGCACAGATTATCGATATTCTGTGCTTCACTTACCTGCCTCTTGCTGGCCTGTTCAACATTCATAGACTGCTTCAGAAACCAACTCCATGTCAAAGATTAAGTGTATTACTGTCATGACTTACAGTGTTGTTGTTCTGTGGTTCAAAAAGGTATATACAATGCAATGGATGTGAAAATATGCATTGCTTACAGTCATTGTGATATGTTTGCACTTGTGTGTATTGCAATACAAACAGGAAAGGTGACAGTTCAGATTCAAGCAAGGTTCTGACATAGCCACATTATGTCATTACTTATATAGGACAAGATTATGTAATATTACCAAATCGGGATCAGACAGATTTCATTTCTGTTTATGTTCATTTTTATTGTTTCTCATTGTTATTCTTAGCACTGGAACTTTGATATGGACTGTGGATCCTGTCCACTATGATATGTATGTGATGAAAGCATAGTATTTATTCCAAAACATCATGCTGGAATATTACATTGACTGCCAAACACTATTGGTGTGGATTTGCGAGAAATCCATGTTCCTTTTTTCCTTATACCCTGCTCGAACCTGCCATCACTACCATGCCTTTTGACTCCCTCTCTTGACGTTTGGCTTCCCACTCTACTGCCCATCGACCATCATAAAGCTTGTGGATCTGAGCATTAAAGATTCTAACTTTGCAACAGCCAAGTTCTTTTAATCTTGAGGCTGTGGTGATCATTGGTCGTAGTCGCTTCAGAGTACCATAGGTGTTGATGCTGTCCATCAATTCTTCAACTGTGGGCGAGTTGATATGTGTTAAAAACATCTGCCTTGTTGCGGCTGTTGCACAGCGTGCTGTTAGTGAATTTGGCATGTCCATTGCCAACCAATAGGCATCTCACAATACACACAACATCACAGGCATTGCTGTGAATATGCTGCGACTAATGTTGGGAGTGATTTTATAGGTTCACATGTCATGGTATGTATATTGTTTGAATTGGCCTGTAAAGACAATAGTAATATTAGTCCAATTTATATCATATTATTGCTGATGCATTCAGGTTGTTAGCCCCTTACTGGTCATCTTTCTTCTATAGATGTTGCTCTGAGTTTCGTCCTCTTCAATGAGGGCTGTATGAACGTGTTCCTCGGATAATGACTCTACATTCATTTCAGTGTCTGAACACATTGTCAAAGCAACCTCAGCTGTGTGGATATATGTGATTGTTTGAGATAGTTATACCTTTGGGCATTGGTGAAGAGCTCCAGTTGGAGATTGGTTCGCTCTCCTTGGTGTCTGACCGAACAATGGCTGATCATATATATGATCAGCATCAATGACTTGATTCTAAAGGGTGAAGCGAGGTTCATTTCCTTACCTTTTCCCTTGTTTGGCTTTATCGGCGTTGATGTGACCAACCACTCTTCATGTGTCATCTCTGTCACATCTTTCTCCCAGTCTGCTTGTGGAAAATCATCCTCTGTGTCCATGGTCTCCATCTTTATGACCATAGATGAAGAGGATATCACAGTTGACCCATCTGTATTCATGGCATTGTCTGTGATGGTGCCAAATATGTCAGTGGTTTCTGAATCAGTTGATGTTGGGCAGCGCAGGTTAGCGCAAACCTGTGTCTCGTATGGCCAGCCAGCATGTACTGTCATTTGTACTAGTCAACAGACTTAGATTGTTCATGGCCATGTCCACAATGGTCTCTTGATTGGACTGTGTCCAATACGCCTCACATTCTTCCTCGTTCACAACCTCGTAATCTTCGATGGATGGATACAGATGTTTCTTGGCTGCCAACCATGATGGCATTTGAGTGACACCAAGTGTTCACATAACCTGCCGCATGGACTGGTCACGAATCACCTGGACAATGAATGCATTAGTAGCATTCATGTGCGACCACTGAGCGGGAGTGTGTACACAGCCAATGATATACATACCGGAAGAAATGTTGTGAGTGCATTGTGCAACTCGGGCATGACCTTGTTATTTTCAATCAGACCTAATCCTGATGTCATCATCTGAGCAACCAAACTAGAGATATGCTCGATGTGCTCCTTAAGCATGGCCTCTGCAGCAGCCTGGCATTACATGCCTCAATAGTGAGCCCTGACGTATGTGCGCAATGAACATTGAAACCAACTTTAGTGTCGACAACAATGTTCTGGTTGTTGGATGTGGATGTGGTAGACATGGCGTACGGTAGCAGTAATTCACAATTGGACCTAGGAGGTTAATTTGTTTGTGCTTATTTGTTGCTGGTCCAAATCTGGAAGATGACTGTTGATGATCAAGAGATGTATCGTGTGACAAGCGTGTGTTCAAAACTATATATATGTGGTTCTCACAACTGCTTATATAAGCAAGGTTCATGTGCTGCCATGTTCATGCATGTGGTAAGGCAAGAGAAAGAGACAAGTACATTGATCAACTTCTGAATTAGGTCCGTCGTGTGAAATACAGACTCGAGTCCTGTTTACATCTGCATGTACGAATGTGATGTTTGTACGCTCACTAGGTTACCTCACTTCCACCAGCCCATTGCCACCTTCAGGTCCACCACTGTCTCTGTTTCATTTCTCCTTACGAGCTGTTGTGCACGGTTGATGTATTTGGAGAGGCCTTGGGCCTTGAAGTTTAGGCTGTGAATGAGTGCTGCAACTGCAGCTCCTGTTGGCTGAGTGGTCGCAGTGTTCATGAATGTCTCCACAGCCTTTGTGACGTTTGTGGCATTGGATGCATCAGTGTGTTCAACTAGGCTATGTAGGATATATAACATCACTGGCATGCAATGGAATGGAAGGTCCCCGTGATTGTACATTGTTTGCTGAAAGATCTTCCAGCTAAACTCTGTGGTAGCTATGTGTCGTTTATGATTTTGATCAGTGACTCTACTATTTATGTGAACAATGTCCTGCTTTGTGGCACGTACCTTTGGACATGTCGACATCTTCAATATTAAGGAGGTGTGAATGAGGAGCTGGTTGTGCAATTTCAATGCCTCCATGGCCTGCTTCATCCAAGCGACGCTTGGTTCCCTTGTGTTTTGTAGGGGTCTTGCTTGCTCGGACAGCCTTGCCTTTACCTTTGTTTGCCAAAGGAAGACCCTCTTTGGACAACTCGGCACTTTCAATCTGAACTGTTGATGTATACATTATGTTAGTGATGAGTTGGGCCAGCGCAGATTATCGCAAAGCTGCGTCCACCTACCAGACTCCCGGATTTGTTGTGATGCTGTATAAATGTTACCCCAATGTTGCATGTGACAAGACTGAAAAGGTATAATGATGACTTACCAGGCTTGGCAATGCTGGATGATCCTGCTACAGGAGCATCATGCATTTCAACGTCACTGTTCTCGATGAACTCTTGTGATTTGAACTGCTTTTTGTGAAGCTTTTGTTCTTTGAGCTTGTGGGACAGCACTGCCTGTGCTGACTCTACGACACAAACTTTCTTGTAAGCATTCTTGAAAGTGTCGACCTGTGCTTGCTTTGCTTCATGCTCGTCGAGCTCTGTACACCATTGTCACAGACTGTCGTCCTTGTATGACTTTAATGCTCCTAGTCGTGCAATCTGCATGGCAGTTTCTGCACCAAGGAACTGCTCTGTCTCTTTGACATTCATTGCAGGAGCCAATGTGATTGGATATAAGGCATCCAGATGTGTTTTGGATTGAGCATCAGCATCAAATATCTCGGTGGGTGCTTGAATGCAATAGACTGCAGCCTCGGAATATACCTTGAGAGTCTGTAGAAAATGATGTGCGGCATACATTAGCGCAAGCCCATGTCAAAGAACCCAGATACAGAATTTATATGAAATTTAACAATGCTGGCATTCGGCGCAGGTTAGCGCAAACTCACATCAAACAAGCCAGATTGGTTCCAAGGCTGTACTACAACCACAGGAATGACAGAATAAAACATTGAAAGAAATCTTTTATATCAATCAAATCTTCAAGCTTTTCATGCACAGCAGGAATGGCCTTGTTGCCCAGGCCTAGACCAAAGTCTGCTGACAGTACAGTCTTGACCACATGATCCATCTTCCCCTTGTTTTGCTGCTGAAGATCGACATATTCATGCAGCCTGGTGTTCTGGTTTCCCAAAGTTTCATCGTCATTGAGTTCCACCAGTGCGAATATCTCATCCAGCTGAGTCTCTGCCAGTACTGGCTGTGTGCTGCATCTGTCAATTCACATCCATGTCTCCTCTGCCCGGCTGTCCATTGTCCATCTGTCAACAATGGTCTGCAGCTTGCTGCGAAATTCCCATGGTGCATCATTGGCCAATACCTGTCCTCTCAGGCGATAGCTTTGAAATACCGGAATCATGTACTTCATCAAGGTTTCCGGCTTCTTCGTTTTGGCCTCCTCGAGCCAAGGAAAAACAGTTTGGCAGAGTGTTCGGACAAGGAAACAAAGGAATTCTGCTTGAATCTCAGACACATCTGGTGCATTGGTGATAGGTATGTTGGGGAGGACCAGACACTTTGCACTGTCTGATACTTGAATGCCTGTCTTCAGTATGTCTGCATGTAATCCAGTTATTGCCTTGCGAACGACTGGACGGAATGTTGTTGTGCTTAGCAGAGCCAGCTGCTCTGCACTGATGTCCTTGATATTGAGAGCTACCTTGAGATAGCTTTGGATGGTGAGCAGTGAGCTGCGCCTCTGGGACAGGATCAACACATAGATCTTGGAAAAGATGCATGATTTGTTCAGTCGGAATGGTCCAGCGTGGATTTGCACCTAATCTGCGCCACTTACCTCTGAGATCTCTTGCAGGCCAAGTATCTGCATGAAATAATTTTTCCATTCAGGATGCCCATGTCCAAGTGGAGTCATGGAACAGCTCGGAAGCTCGGAATGTCAGAACTTGACCGAGTATGGAATCAGAATCAGAATGGATTATCAACCATTGCACCAGTGGGCGTCCAGGATGCCCATTGCTAATGTCAAATTGTAATTTTGTAATTTTTGGAACCCTGCAGGACTAGTGCACCAGCGGGCGTCCAGGATGCCCATGTCCATGTGGAGTCATGGAACAGCTTGGAAGCTCGGCATTTCGGAGCTTGACCAAGTATGGAATCAGAATTGGAATGGATTCTCAACCATTGCACCAGTGGGTATCCAGGATGCCCATTGCTCATGTCAATATCTTAAATTGTAATTGTGTAATTTTTGGAACACTGCAGGACTAGTGCATCAGCGGGCATCCAGGATGCCCATGTCCAAGTGGAGTCATGGAATCAGAATCAGAATGGATTCTCAACCATTGCACCAGTGGGCGTCCAGGATGCCCATTGCTAATATCAATATCTTAAATTGTAATTTCTGGAACCCTGAAGAACTGTTGCACCAGTGGGCATCCAGGATGCCGATTACCCATCTCAGTATGTTGGTTTGGATTTTTTGGAACCCTGAATGACTAGTGCACCTGTGGGCCTCCAGGATGCCCATGGCAAAGTTTAGAGTTAGAGCTTTTGGGACCTGTGAGGACTGATGCACCTGTGAGCATCCAGGATGCCCATGTGAAAGTGTAAGTTGGAATGCTCGGGACCCTGTAAGGACTGGTGCACCTGTGGGAGTCCAGGATGCCTGTGTCAATGTGTTTTTTTCATGGAAAATATATTCACCCTAGAGCTAGGGAGAGTCAAGAAATCAGTCTCATAACCCAGGTCTACCCCACTATGGAAAGCCATTCTATGACATCAAACAAGTACTGTTTGGTGTTGTTTGGTGTTGTTTGGTGTAATAGGACATCTACCACACTATGGATGGACACATGGTGTGTGTACAGGGGTCTACCCCACTATGGAAAGCCATTCTCTGACACCGAACTAGTACTGTTCGGTGTTGTTCGGTGTGATAGCACACCTACCACACTATGGATGGACACATGGGATGTGTACAGGGGTCTACCCCACTATGGAAAGCCATTCTATGATACCGAACTAGTACTGTTTGGTGTTGTTCAGTGTGCTATGGATTGATATGTAGGTACTCGTGCTAGTGGGGTCGTTCAGCATTGTCCCAAATAGGGGCCGATGGTGGCGGTGTGCACTGCCATGATTGTCATCATTTGTGGTTGTGGCGTGACTGATGCATCATCCCACATGACTTAACCCTTAACCACAACCATGAAAATCCACTCATCCCCAGCAGTCCTCACTACCCCCCAACTCTCAACCATTACCATGTCTGACTACTACTGGCAACACGCGACGGTGACCCTGTTGCACATTGATGATATTTACCAAGTACAATACACGATCCACCAACTCACCACGGTGGTCTTCGAGGTGAAACAAACGAACCTATACAGTGAGAAGACAGACCATTGTGTCTTCCTCCCCATCTGGTACCTGGAATTCCTCCACAAGTTCCTCTGGCATGGAGAGCTCCTCATGATGCTCTACTGGAAATATCACAAGCGCCCCCCAAAGGCGCACAAGCAATTGATCGGTCGCATCCTGAAGCTCCTTGTGCACCTCAACAACGTCATCAAGGCACTCCTCCATCCGGCGGTCGGATTGTCTGTCAACCAGGCTGAAGCATACCGGTCTACAAGTTTCGAAGAATTCCTCACAACAGAGTTCCTCCTCGGACTGCATGACCCCGCCATGGTCCAGGACTATAGGCGGGTGTACGACGTGAACATTGAACAGCTGGATGTGGACGATTTTGGTAAGCACCATCCGTGTCCTCGATATATTGTTGTTGTTCACTGATTGCTTCGCATTGTAGACTGGGCTTCGTATAATGAACATCGCATTGAGGCGATGTTTGAAGGATCACCATATGCCTTCAATGTCGACCGAGTCCCTCCACAATTCATCAAGACACTGTTGGCGCAGGCGGAAGACCACTTCTCATGGAGGATGGACAATAAGTGGGGTACATCAATTTACACCAATGCGACTCCGATGCAGCTAACCTCTATGGTATGTGGTGTAGTGTCCATGTGGCTGGAGACCATCACCGGGGTGGCCACGAGAAGGTCTCCCACCGACTCAGACTCGAGTCCCACCTCAACCAGCAGTGAGGAGTTCAAGGCGCTCAAGGCGCTCAAGGAGCTCAAGGAGGCTCCTGGTGCTTCCACGGATGTGGGCACCGAAGCAGGAGGTATGTACACGGATAATGTAGACATCCCCATGATGGTCTCACAAATGCTAGCAGACGTGGCTCTGATGGACATCATCTCTGAGCCCCAAGGAAGTGTCGAGGCGTCGCAGCAACCCACGGAGACATCGGATATGTCCTTCACCTACTACCTGTTGTCATACACTTAACACGTATCTCCCTAGCATCGTGCATTTCCACCCTGCCCCCGAATCAGCTCATGCTGACATTCACGAAGTGCATGTGGGAGGACAATGAGGAGGCTGAGGAGGATATGCCTCCTCAAAGCGATCTGTCATGCCAGCGGCTCGGGGTCAGGAGGAGCCCATCGGCTTCAATGCATCGTGGGACTTGGGGCCTGCGCCCAGTGAGTAGCACTGTGTATACTTCGCTATCGTACATAGAATGAATTGTGCTCCTGCCTCGTGTATATGTAGATAGTCTGTGGGATGTAAATCAAAATGTCCAAGACCAACCCCGACCTGTGTCCTCCACCCATGCAGAAGCCAACCCGCCCACGATCGAGAATGATGACATGATTGTAACTATGATCGCCAATTTTGACATGCTCGGTAGAGACCAGTATGAATCTGACCTTCCAGCACAGACTGCGGAGACGTGGCACGCAGAAGTCATGGATGGCAAATATGACGATGAAGATTGTACCGGTGGAGATGCTCCTGAATGGGGTGGAATCAATCCTGCCTCTGAGATGGAAGACATGCCAGAGGTCCCCCGATGTCCAGGTCACTCCCTCGACCGCCTGAACACGCCCGGATCTACCATGGAGCATGTGGATCAACAGAGCATTCCAGTCAAG
>JBBPNY010000551.1:0-15789 GCA_038091165.1 Rubroboletus pulcherrimus
GTAATGGTGGGTAATAATAGGAATACTAGGGATATAATGAGAGATATATCCCGAGGAGAGACTAAGTCCGAGTAGAGCTACCGATAGGTGCCGATCACGGAGGAAGTAAGTGATTGGCGTTAATATGGTTAATACTAGCGAGATGAAAAGAGGACGAGATGAAAAGAGTCCGATCAATGATCGGCAACAGTATGAGGAAAGGAGAACAAGGACCAAATAGGTCCCGAGATAATTGGGTCCGGGATCTCGGTGTCAGTAAGAATAGACTCCGAGAGTGGGGACTCGGGGAACGAGTCCCACTCTACCGGGATTGGGAAGCTTTCCCAATCTAGCATATCTCCCCAGACGTAGTCGTGGGTTGAATCGAAAGGGAGCGTAGGAAGCGTAGGGGGTTCCGAGGAGCAGTATGAGCAGAGGGATTTGGTGGAGGAAGAAAATGAATTAGCCCGGGACGGTACTGTAACATGCAGCCAGTCAGGCTATCATGACCCAGGCCTGGAGTAAGGTTCATTCTGTAGATGCCTCTCTGGCTAAGCACGCATCCATATACAAGAAATGTTGTGAAGCCATGATTAGCCTCAGGGCAGGAGAGGAAGTCCTTCAGCGATATCAGCTTCTCACCAATGCTGATCTGAAAGTCACAACATCCATCACCAATCCTGACAGCAGCAGGCATTGCAATGACAACTTGGCTTGGTTCTGGTCTATGGATATTCCACAGGACACACAGGCAAGTGACTGGATGTCTGAATGTAAGTTTCCCCTTGTTCACTCTCAATGAAGACTGACTTCACAGGTCAGTCTATCGGGTAAATTGGCTCCAAGCGAAGGCTGCATGGGACTGTCGGATGGAGGAGGTTGATCTCATCACATTGGAGCTTGAATGGACTCTATCCTGCTTCCAAACAAGGTTCCGCTTTTGGGAAGAGCTGTGGGTATCTAGTGAGGAGGAGGAGGCCTGCAGGCAAGCCTGCTATGCTGCCCGCCAAGCTGCTACATACAGACGGTTGCGGGATCAATGCCAGATCCGCTTAGAGGGAGTGCAGTCGAGTCATAATGTGGAATGTTAGTTTAGTGGTGGGCTCTTCATCGTCAATACTTGGATCCATTCAAAGCATGCAGAAGAGAGTACCTGCTGCTATGGCACCTGACTGGGTAATCCCTTGCCCAAGTCCTGGCAATGTGACAATGTTTCAAAATACAAACCGTAATTGTTTACCATTTCTGCAGGCAGCTGGGCTCAAGCAAGGATTGGCATTTGCACTCCTGCCGCAGGCCGACTCTGGCCACTGCAGGAGTTGAGGAAGTTGTGATCACAGAGCATAATCATAATTTACACAACATTTGTCTAAGCAGCATCTACATCCCCCATCTTCACATACTGTAATTACAACTTGCCACCCCCATGGCTTTGTGTACCTTGTCCTGCATGTACCATGTGATGCATGCCCAATCCCCCCCTGCTCTTGGCACCCTGTGCATCAGTATCCTGCCCAAAAATGCCACCATTGTCCCCAGTAAATAGCGCATAGCTAGGCCCTGCTTCAGAAATACTAAAACAAGGTCCTTATACTTACCCACTGTCAATAACTGATCAAGCCACTGAGGTTTCCCATTGCAGTCCAGGTGGCATGGGCTGCATCAAGTGACCATTGTGGATAACATGCTGTAAACCAATGGCCAGATTCGAAGAATGTCAAGCATCTCAGCACCTTTGGCATGAAATGCTGTGTGCCAGAGCTTGATGTTCACCTGCCGCCCTAAATCATACATCTCTGGGTGCATGATGCTCAGGGCCGCCAATAACAGAGCCTGGGTCTTGGCCATGGAGGTCAACCATGCCTGACCCTCCCCACCATTCCGACCCACTTTTAATGTTGCCAACACTTCCAAATCTCCACTCGAGTTCTGGAAGCAAAATGTAAAATGCTGCAAATATAAGAAGTGGAGGATGCTCACATTCCACCCTTGTTGAAACCACGCTGGGGACATGTTGATGGTCCCCTTGATTTCTGCACCATCCCTGAAATAGCATCCATTGGTCCTTCACTTGTGACCATCCTTTGACAATGTGATGCTAGATCAGAGAGTCTGCTACATCAGTTCAAATGATTCCCAAACCATTTCCTAATGAATGCTTATCACAGATATCTTTGCTGACAACTCAAGGCTTACCTGGTGCGCATTGCTCAGTAGACCTGGCAAATACCAGCTTATTATGTATCTCCTCTCATTTACGAGCATCATCGGGGAGTCCAGAACATCATGCCAACCCCTGTGATCTGCTGCATTTTCAGAGCCATCCTGCTCAAGCTGTGCCGCAAATTTGAGCACAGACTGATCTTTCCGCATTGGGTCGAATCCATGCAGGATCCCTGATTTTTCAATTGTTAGTTTCACCTTCAAGAATTTCACAACAGCTTATGTTCATTTGCCCTTGCTTCTAATACTATGCATACCATCTGATTGACTGCACAAACGACTTCCACTGGGATCATAAGGTCGGGTAAACTGCTGTCTTTGTTGTGGCAGTGTTGATTTTGCTGTGAAAACAACATCGCATGTAATCTGACAGTCAATCCACTAGCTGTAGCGGTGAACCAGGCGGGCATTCAGTTAGTGAGTCCATGCTGTGATGCTGAGAGCAGGACATTTTGATGCCACCGATAATGTGATTTCCGGTCGGAAAATTGTCATGGCAATGATGTTATTGTGATATTAATGTATTACTTCCATGGTCTTGTATGTAATATACATACATATTCCCGATTGTCACCTGGCAGGGCCACACATCTACAACATACAACCCCATTGTACCACGGTGGGCCTGCTTGTTAGCATCAATATAAATCCTGACACAGAGGCATGCCCGCTGAACAATGCTATGAAGTAGTCTACAACATATATACCAGCCTCCTCAATACTGACTACGCTGCATCGACAATCAATCTCTGCCGCCAGATTTGAAGTTGGTCCAGACTGAGACATAAAGTACTTAATGCCTTGTCGAGGTTGCGGCATCAGATGGATGCCTGAAGGAATCACTCCTCATACACTCTGATGACCTCTACAATCGGACTATCAAAGTCTTCATGTGCAGGGATGTTTGGCAAATATTCCTTGTGAGCTTGTAATGTGTCTGAAATAAAGTCAGAATAAGACTAAGGCATCAATTGATGTAAACCACTTACCTGTTAAATGCTTGTCGGGAATATTGAATTTGTTGACTTTGCCACCGCTCTTCTGTGAGAGAGTTGCTGTCTAGGAAGGATGTGCCAATTAATGGAGTTGCAGTATTGAATGATCGGAAGCGCACCTTCTAATGCCAATCTAAAGAAGGCCAACCATTCCACACAATGATTTGCATCACAAAAGGCCAGAATCTTGGGCGAGAAGGTGTAGCAGGGTTCTCTGAGCTCTTTTTGGTGCTCAACTCGCAGTGGTGACAGTTCAGGGACCATGGAATTTGTGGCCAAATTGGCATGATTGTCTGGAAAGGTGTATCGGCGGCAGGCCAAATGGGGGTCATACAGAAGCGGTCTTACCTGAAGAGTCTAATTCCATCTTGTCGTCCATAGGCTCCGATGGACATGAGAGCATCTTCAGCTCATCCCGAACATTGCTGTCACTGCATGAAGGTCCAATGTGACAAGACATAAAGGCAGTGGTGGACATAGAGGGGTCTTCCCATGGCATAGATGGGAAGTTGATATCCGCCAGACTTGGGGAGCGGTTGGCGGTGAAATCATTGTTGTCCATCGGCTGTGCAGAAAAGTCCATGTCTGCGAGTGCAGTGGATGGAGGGGTGGTGTTACAATACGGTCCCCGGCTAATTCATTTTCCTCCTCGACCGTGTCACTATGCTCACACCGCTCCCATAGCCCCTCAGAACCCCCCTCGCTTCCCACGCTCCCCTTCGACCCCACCCTAGACTATACTTGGGGCGACACTATGGACTGGGATAGTTTCCCTATCCTCCTGGAGTCAATCTTTATTGACACCGAGATCCCGGACCCTGTTATCTCGGGACCTATTCGGTCTCTGTTTGCCTTTCCCCATATTGCCGCCGATCACTGATCGGATCCTTTCCATCTCACTGTCTATATTTATATTAACGCCGATCATTCACAGCCCTTCATGATCGGCACCTTTTCATCTCTCGCTATTGTCTCCGTGATCGGGACCTTTCGGTAGTTATACTCGGACTTATTCCTCCTTGAGATATATCTCTCATTATATCTCTAGTATTCCAGATATACATCTGGTTATGTAAGCCGGCTACCCAGTACTATATAAGGCCTGCTTCTTTTCATGTAACCTTAACCTTGATCTACGCCTACCTGCATAATATCTAGTTCCCATCAGACCCTGGCGCTCTCGCGTTCGATCGGCCGTCTCGTGCTTCTGCTTCTCTTGCTTCTTGTGCGTCGATCAACGGATCAATGTCCTCGTCACCGACACTCTCGCCTTTGATAGGGAGAGCCCCTGTCCGTTGGACATACGGTATCTAGCCCGGTTTCTGTCCTTCGCCTGTCCAGGTTCCACGCCGGAACTCTGCTTGTTGCATACAGTGCCAGCCCAGTTTCTGCAACTCATCCGAAGCATACGGTATCAAGCCCGGTTGCTGCTTCATCGTTCATAGCATACAGTATCTAGCCCGGTTGCTGCTACATCGCTCTTGACGGAGCTAGGTGTTACGCACTCGTGTAACAGGTGGCATGCCACTATGGATTGTTGGTGTCTATGGGCAGGCACTGGGGAGCAATGAAGTTTGCCAGTGCGTGCCTACCACGCTGAGTCAGCATTATCGACATATCGCATGGCGGCATATAGATCTGGGCTGAAAATGAACTACATAAATGTAGCAGCTGAACAAAAAGCGTGTGAGGGACTCACCTGTCGGTGTGAATCAGATGTGGCGATCATTTGATGGCATTGGTGCTTATGTTGGAGCCAATAGAATTGAGAGTGAAGCTGATGTTGTGGTCAGATCACACATTTGACGTGTCAGCTAATAAGCGGAGTTTCAGAGTTTTATTGAACCCTTTGATCACGACTGCCATCTGCAAACTCAACTACCACAACAAAATATTCCTTCACATTTGATATTTGTTCACCATGCAAACTGCTGAAATCCTTGCCAATGCTGAGAAGACTGTCACATCGGTAATGAAGAGCTATGTTCTGCAAGGTGGAAGGGAAGAGTGGAGGACTGCAATGGACATTATCACATCCACAATAGTGAGCTGTGTCATTTCACAATGTGTTTCATGAGGCTCAAGGGATAATTGTTTGAAGGCGACTGTTCACAGTGTTGCACACTTGGCTGACAGTCCCCAACCTGGTCATTGTGGTCAACCACTTTTGGCTGAAAGGTACATCCAACTGGCCTGACTGGCAGCACATTGCAAAGGCTGGACATGCAGATCTCCTTGATCACCCATGGAGCAGGATGAGTGATGTGCGGATGGTGAAGGTTATAGGGGGCCCTACCAGAGATGTCAGTGAGTCTCCCATTTCAGTTTAGCAGGAGGCGGTCGAGGAGGAGGAATCAATGAGCATGGATGAGGACTCGGAGGCAGTGAGGAAGTGCAAGGAAGCAGTAGAGGGGAAGAAGAAGGCCTGCGATAAGGAAGTGACACCACATGAATGCCGACCATTGGCAGTGATGACCACCTTGAAGGACCACCCCACCCTCCATCAAGCACACACAAGATGAGGAAGATAGCAGTGATGAAGAGGAAAATGAAGGAGCAGAAGAACTGTCACCCATCCCCCAGCCCACAAAGCCACCCTGCACGAAGAAGATACAAACTGTCAAAGAAAAACTGCCTCATCAACCTCCCGCCCATCAACCCATGCAAGCTCAATATCCTGCCCTTCAACACGTCGGCCTGATCTCCAACCTCATCGGCCCCTGCCCCAAAGATGTGCACTTGCTCTCAATCGATGCATGCCCCGCCTGTTCCTGCTGCAGGTCACAAACGTAAGGTTCTTATGGTCCTGATCACGAGTGGGTGGTATGGCTAACAACATGGCTTCATGGACTCATTATTCAATAGGAAAAGCATCCAAAGTGTCCCACACCATCCCCGCTGCGACATCCTGGGTGGTCCCTGCCATCCTATCTCCCGAGGGTCCCACTGCTCCCTCCCCCACCATCCCTGCTGCGCCCTGCCCCGCAATCTCTGCCACGCCATCCCCCACCATCCCTGCCATGCCCTGCCCTGCCCTGCCTGCCCTGCCCTCCCCTACCATTCCTGGCAGTCTCAGACCTGGGGCGGCATATACAGTAGGTGGTGAGTCACTTGTCTCCTTGGCTGCACATGAAAAGCTCTTGTGAGAGCATTATGTGGTCCAAGAGACACTGGCAAGCATGATAGAGCATGTGGTGTCCCTGGAGCAGGGGTACAGATCTCTTGGGCAGGTCGTGGAGGAATTGTGCCATCAAGTGGCTGGAGCCCCGATAGTAGATGCAGCGGTACAGGTTCCCTTCCCCTTTGAAACTCACCCTCCCATTGCAGCTGCCTCTGCAGAATTGTCACTGCCAACAGTGGTCATATCCCCACCCCCTGACACAGCTCAACCCCACCTCCCCACACTGCCCACACAGTCCACCTCAATCACAGCTGCAGAGCCAGACATGTGTGCTGTGCCTGCATCCCAATCAGCCACTGCTACTCCCCACCTGCAGGTACCCACCACCAACTCTGTGCCAGTGTGGTCACGCCACTTGACCATATCGTCGGCCATGCCTGCACCAACTGTCTCACTTGAACAGTGTCACATGGCATCCCTGCCCCCTAGGCTAACGCGCCCCACCACACCACTGCTGACTGTGGAACTATCAAAGGATAATGAGGCCATAGAGGGGGTAGAAGGAGGCATTGTGGATGCCACTGCAGGATTGAGTGGTGAGCCTTTGCAGAATGATGTGACCATGAAAGGACCCAATGCTGGTCAGGGACAGAGGTGAGGTGGCACCATTGGCACCATTGGGTATTGTAAACGGTGGAAATGCCACCTGTATATAGACTTTGTTTTTTGTAATGTTCTTTTTTTTCCCCATAAAATGCACGGATTCCCTACTCAAGGATACAAAGTATACAAGTGTCCCAAGTAAAGTGTGAGAGAACCTGCATTACATTGCAGGAACAAATATCTATGTACCTACGATGCTTTCAGGAGGTTCAATGATTTTGCCAGCCCTACACTTTCGCGGCGTGCATTTTGTCAGGTCTCAGGACACAAAGTGAAATGGCCACATGTGGAATTGAACACGGCAGTACTGGCTCACTGTCTGCTGAACAGTGAAAGTCCACTCATATTCAAATATGAATCACAGCTCACAGTGCCGCACAATCCTGACCACAATGCCGCCCGTCCACAACCCCATTGCCTGGCCTCACATCTCACAGGCAATGCTTCACATGGTGCTCTACTACTGTGGGTACCGCATCGAGGCCACTGTATGCGATCTCAAGGCTCAGGACCCAGTGAACTGGCCCTCTGACTGGTATGTTCGCTTGGAGCAGGAGTTTATAAGTGTTCCATTTATTTTGGGTGTTTTTCCATTCCTAATGTTGTCAGCTTTAAAGTTGTATCTGCATAATTTGCAGCAGGGCTATGCAACCCAAATCACTACACTGATTCCAGCACCTGCCTGCCAGGCAGCATTCATGACTGCACAAGATCACCTGGTGGTGTTACAGAACCAATTGTCAGCATTGGATCGGGAGTCATTTCAGATGATTCAGAATATCCCCTCGATAATTCTGAATTGGCCTGAGGTGTCCAATAGAGCTCAATTCAAAAGTGCCTGGTGGCACTCACCACCAAATAACAAACACTTTGACGTCACATTGGAGAGCCTTATTGTAATTGCGGACACATATTTTGTTACAAACCTTTGGTTCGGCCCATCTCCGGTCGTTGTATTTCTCTTCCGTGCATTACGATGACTCCATTAACCCTTCTTATTACCTCGTGGACAGGTACACCATTACTCCGGACCACCCTTCCTATTCCTGTGTTAATCTCCGTAATTGGCACAGCCTTTCTTCCATTCAAACCTAACCTTCTTCTGTACCATATGTTCAGTTCCATCTTCATTCATATTGGAACCGACATAAACCTTGCCTCATGTTATCCTCATGTTATGCCTGATGTTTTTCTCGAGGCACTTCCCCATTAGGAATCCTCTTGCCTAGTAGCATACCGTGTACCTATATAAACCCCTGCTGTAGAACTTAGCTCCCCAGCTAGTTCTACGCAATATACCACGTACTTTCTGGCCTCCTAGGAATCCTTCCTAAGTCTCTTGGCTACTTCAGAGTGCCAGCTACTAGTATCTTTGTACACTTCACCTTGGTCCAGAACCTACAGTGCAGTAGTGTCATAACAAAAGAACTAGCTCTACTTCATCACAGTCGCTATCTAGCTTCTGCCCTATACAGTATGTCGGAACCTACAGTCAACATCCCTAGGATCTCGTCCTCTCGGCCGAGGGCAAGCAGTTCAACCTCCACCCGGAGCTGGAAGGGCCACTGCTCATATCCAGCAGTATGAGATGACTCATCAAGAAAATACCCTTGATCGTATACTACCACCACTCAGCCTTCAGGTTCTTCGAAGCGGAAACTCCTCAGCCAACTGGGCCCAGGACCTTCAAAGAAAACTAGAACAAGATATGGTCCTGTTGGCCTGGTAGGTATCGGAAAGGACACACTCCCCAAGGATTTTATAGAGAAGATTGAGGACACCAACTGGTGGCTTGGGGCGCTCAAGGCCTACAACCAGCTATGGAAGGGCAAGATGGCTGAAGGAGAAGCTGTTGCCATTGCTCTCGCTCACATGGGAAGTGGGCAAGGACAAGTATTCGCTGAAGGTTACTATAACCGAATGGCATGCAATCCCACCAAGTACAGGAGTTGGTCAACATTTGAACAAGAATTTGGAACGACCTTCTCCTCCACCACCGCCACTCAGAACGCACAGAGGGAACTCAAGAACCTAAGGATGGGGGACATCTCACCGAAAGACCTCCACAGTTACAACAATAAGTTCTCCCTCCTAGCTGGACTCGCCGAGATCACCCAACCAGAACTCCTATGTGACTCCTACGTCACCGGACTCCCCTACAACCTAACCTTTGACTTAGCAATCAGAACCACCCCAACCACAATAAAGGCCTGGCAGTTGGCTGCCAGCACTCAAGTACAAAACTGTGAGGAACTACAAAATCTCAGGCGGCAATCCTGGACACCTATGTCCCAGAACAAGAAACCCCAGTCTACCCCCTCGAAACACTGCCACAGCATACAACCCCCTTGGACGGAACACTGCCACACCATCAGTACCACCCCAGTCGTCGATGAACTCTCCTCCTACCTTGCCATCCTGGCAAAGACCTATTCCCCCAGCAAAATCTGTTGCTCCCTCCAGAATGGACTCGCCTGGAAACCACTAAAACTGTCCCTGGTATAGAAGGTGGAATGAATCTGCCTCATCAGGAAAACCTCGGACTCGTGGGAAAAGGACTTAACCAGTATATCGGACTCTCTCTCCATCCCTACAGTCGTCGTACCAAAAGAAGAAAAATCAATCTTTGTTCCCCTCTCCCTCTCTCCCCCAAATAGCCAGAACATCATCTCCACTCCTGCCCTCATCGACTGCGGAGCCACCACCTGCTTCATCAACTACACTTTTGCCAAGCATCATAATCTTCCCCTCACCTGCCTCTCTCAACCCCGCAAGGCCTACAATGCGGACGGAACTGAGAATAGAATGGGAACGATCAAGTTCAAAACCCAGCTCCACATCTGGGTAGATGATGATGAGGAAGATCGTGACTTCCTAGTACTTTCTAGCAGAAAACACCAGAACATCATTCTCGGAATGTCTTGGTTAAAGGAATGGAACCCTATTATCGACTGGTCGACACACAAAGTAACAGTCTCAGCCAAGACCGTCCCTCGCAAATATAATGGGCTGGAAGCCCTTGGACAATGATACCTCCTACGGTATCTCAAGCTCAACATCGAACAGAAATGGGCCACCTGGTGGCTCAAACATTTCGGCACCCTTCCTAAAAAAGTCCGGAAGGTCACCCTTTCCACGACCCTAGCTCAAAAACGCAAACGTGTCACCATAGAGGTACCCAAGGAGTACCAACAATTTATGGATGTCTTCGCCGAAGAAGCAGAGACTGAGCTACCCCCTCCCAGGCCGTTTGACCATGGCATCAACCTCCTTCCCAGCTTCATACCTAAATGTGCCAAGAACTACTCCCTCAATCTGGAAGAGCTCATAGCCTGCCAAAAGTTTGTCCAAGAGAACTTAGCCAGTGGAAAGATCCAACTGTCCAAATTGCCGCAAGCTGCTCCCTTCTTCTTTGTCCAGAAGAAGGATGGGAAACTCTGTCCCTGTCAAGATTACTGGTACATCAACTCGCATACCGTCAAAAATGCATACCCTCTTCTCCGGATCAACGATCTCCTCGACAAGTTAAAGGGATCGTCTATCTTCACCAAACTCGATGTGTGGTGGGGATATAACAATGTACAGATCAAACCCGAAGACCGATGGAAGGCAGCCTTTGTCACACCATTCAGGCTCTTCGAGCCCACCATCATGTTCTTCGGTCTATGCAACTTCCCGGCTACCTTCCAAGCCTACATGGATGACACCTTCACTGACTATATCACCAAAGGATGGTTGGTCGTCTACATGGACGACATCCTCATTCACTCCTCCAATCCTGCCACCCACCACGAATGAACCCTCAAAGTCCTCCAACGTTTCAGGGAACAGCATCTCTACCTCAAACCTGAGAAATGCCATTTCAACCTTGCCAAGGTAGAATACCTTGGATTAGTCATCTCTAACGATTGCATCAAAATGGACCCCACCAAACTCTCCACCATCGAAGATTAGAAACCTCCTGCCAACGTCTCTGCCCTGCGGTCTTTCCTAGGCTTCTGTAACTTCTACAAGAAGTTTATTCCAGCCTTCTCTGACATCACCTGTCCCCTCCATGACCTCACCCAGAAAGATGCCATTTGGCAATGGGGAACTGACCGGGACCACGCCTTCCACATCCTGAAGAACGCCTTTCTCAAACAGCTGGTCCTCCGTACCCCAGACCTTGATAAACCTTTCCATGTCATGACAGACACCTCTTTGACCACTGCAGGAGCTGTCCTCATGCAGAAAGACACCAACGGCAACCTCCACCCATGTTCCTACATCTCCAAGTTGTTCGGCCCGGCTGAACGAAACTACAACATCTATGACTGTGAACTCCTGGCGGTCATCTTTGCCCTTGAGGAATGGTGGTAGTACCTTTGGGGTATCAACCACCCCGTCTCCATCCTCACCAATCATAAAAACCTCCTCTACTTCAAGGAACCCCGCAAACTCTCTTGCCACCAGGCTCGCTGGCAAATGTTCCTTCAGGACTACAGTATCACCTCTCCTTCACTCATGTCCCTGGAACTCAGATGGGCCCTGCCAACGCTCACTCTTGCCGCGACACTGTCGATACCTCCAATGACAATACAGCCACCCAGCTCCTCCTCAACGCTGTCTTCTCCAGGTCTCTCAACCTCACGATCATTGTTACGAAACCCCCTTTCTGCACACCATTTCTCGCTCATTCTCTCCTCGCTCTTGCAGCACGTGACTTCGCGATCACGTGACCGCTCATCGCACGTGACCCAGACGTGTCGCGTCACGATCTCAGATCGTGTACGCTCTCTCTATTGATCCCGGGACAGCCTCGTCCCCGAGTCCCTACAGATCCCGAACAGGCGCCGACTATGGATCCCAGATAAGCGCCGAGTAGTGATGCCGATCAGATCCTACAGATACCGATCAGATCTGATCCCATCAGCTACAGTTCCCGATCACGGAGGCATTCCCCATGGAGGCATTAGGAGCCTATAGACGGAGGCAATAGACGATTGGGGTGAACAATAGATTCTCAGTGCTTCCCGTTCCAGTCGCACTGCCCATAGAAGCACACTATATAAAGGCCCCAACCTAAAACCCTATTCCTTAGTTTAGTCCACTTGTATCACTAACGGGATCTTTGCTCCTCGAAGTTCTCTGTTGATATTAAGGCAACTCATCAGCTTCTTTTCATCTCCCACTCGCCAGGCTCGTGTTAGCCTGCAAAGTAGCCTCTGGTCCCCGTAGTGGTGTGCTCTCGAGTACTTCAACCCTACGAGCGTTGCTCCCGCAACAATCATCAACTCCTCCACCAAGGACGATCCTCTAGTTGCCAACGCCCTCACTGTGATGTCCCTTGGAACCAGTTTACTCCCTTGAGCCCACTCCAATGATTGGTCCTATGACGGTACCAGCCTGATCTTTCAGGGCCGGCTTTATATTCCTGACAACTGCTGAGGACCTCTGGTGTCCTCCATCCACAACGCTCCTCATGGTGGTCATGCTGTTGCCACTTATACCCTCGCCCTTCTTTCCCGGGATTATTGGTGGCCTGGAATGTCCACTTTTATTCGCCATTACATTGCTGGCTGCGCTGTCTGCCAGCAACACAAGGTTAACACCCACCCTACCAGACCCCCACTCACCCTGGTCCCCCACCACTGCCACCCGCCCCTTCCAACACCTTACCATGGATTTAATCTCCGGCCTCCCTACGGTCGGTAGTCATGACTCTGTTTTGGTTGTGGTGAACCATGGCCTTTGTTACGACGCTACCGCACTGTAGGTTCTGGACCAAGGTGGAGCGTACCAAGATACTAGTAGCAGGCACTCAGAAGTAGCCTGGAGACTTAGGAAGGATTCTGTTGCGGGAGCAACGCTCGCAGAGTCTAGAAGCTCGAAAGCTCGACCACTACGGGGACCAAGACTAACTTGCAGGCTAACATGAGCCTGGCGAGTGGTAAATGAGAAGGAAGCTGATTGAGTTGCCTTAATATCAACCAGGAACTTCTAGGAGCGAAGATCCCGCAGGTGATACAAGTGGACTAAACTAAGGAGATAGGGTTTAGGCTTTGGGCCTTTATATAGGATGCTTCTATGGGCTGTGCTTCCGGATCAGGAAGCACGAGAATCCTATTGTCCGCCTAAACCATCTACTGCCTCCGTCTATAGGTGTTGCGGGAGCAACGCTCGTAGGGTTGAAGTACTCGAGAGCACACCACTACGGGGACCAGAGGCTACTTTGCAGGCTAACACGAGCCTGGCGAGGGGTAGATGAAAGGAAGCTGATTGAGTTGCCTTAATATCAACCAGGAACTTCTAGGAGCAAAGATCCCGTAGGTGATACAAGTGGACTAAACTAAGGAATAGGGTTTAGGCTTTGGGCCTTTATATAGGGTACTTCTATGGGCAGTGCTTCCAGATCAGGAAGCATGAGAATACCTATTGTTCACCTAAACCATCTATTGCCTCCGTCTATAGGCTCCTATTGCCTCCATGGGGAAAGCCTCCGTGATTGGGAACAGTAGTTGATGGGATCAGATCTGATCGGTATCTGTAGGATCTGATCGGCATCAATACTCGGCGCTTATCCTGGGATCTATAGTCGGTGCCTGTTCGGGATCTGTAAGGACTCGGGGACGAGGCTGTCCCGGGTCGATAAAAGAGCGTACACGATCTGAGATCGTGTCGCGACGCGTCTGGGTCACGTGCAATGAATGGTCACGTGCCAGAGAACGTGCAGGTCACGTGATTGCGAAGTCACGTGCTGCCAAAGCAAAAGGACTGGAAGTGAGCGGGAAAAGGTGTGGAGAAAGGGGTGTTTCGTAACATTCCTAATAGGAACCGGATAGGGAATATCTTGTGCTCGGAGTCCGAGCTTCTCCACGAGCGCTGTATCGATGAAGGTATTGGTATAGCCTGAGTCGATCAGGGCTTTAACTGTATGGGTGCAGTAGCCGCTGTCAGACTTCGCTGTGAAACAAACCTCCTTCTCGAGGGACGCTCCGTCGATTCGAAGAGCTTTGTTGACCAGACCGGTGTTCGGGATATATGGGGTTTTGAGAGCATGAGCCTGAGCAATTAACGCGTCGAAAGCCTCTGAGGTAACCTTGTGAGAGGTTCCCTGCAGAGGCGATGAGTTATTGCTCAGGCTATCTAAGAATCGTGTCTGGAATAATTTAGAGTTTTCATCCCAAGTCCGAGTCATTGATCGTATACCAAGTTCAGGAGCACCCCTGTCGCTCATGAACTGTGACCTTTTAAAGCGTCGGTCACTTCTTCGTCGGCTTCCGCTCTGAGGCGGTCTCGCCAGTAGGCCTCTGCCTCAGCGGAGGCATAGCCAGAGTCTTGAGAACGGGCCTGCGCCACCGCGTGCCGAGGCTGTTTGCATTGTCGGGCCAGATGTCCCGTCTTGTCGCAGTTCCAACACTTCCTAGTGTCTGGAACGGGTGGGGCTCCTATGTCCATGGGAGCTCCTTGTCCTGGCTGCATGCCAGTAGCTGTGAATCGGGGTAGAGACTGGTATGGGGGGCGGTAAGGGTGAGGTCCCCCAGCAGGAGGTGCGTAGGAAGGGCGCTGAGCAGGGCGAGAAAAGGATCCCATGGGGCAATAGAACGTAGACTGTTCTCGGGCGCCAGGTCCTCTTTTGCAGCTGATCTGCTCGAAGGTTCTTCCTGCGTTCTTGCAGGCCTCCTTGAAGGAAGAGTAGGATTCTTCCGCTAGTGGGTGGTGGAGCTGCACGTGGTGGTAGATCTTGTAATCAACCGCGTGCTTGAGTATCTCTGTACCGTGGCCCCAGTCTATCTGCGATTCCCTGAAGAGCTTGTCAAAGGCTTGTATGAACTTGTTGATGGACGACCCCTTCTGTTTGAGGTCCTTGAGGGCACATAGGGACTCGTGCGCGAGGACATCGATCTGGAAGTAGTCCTTGACGTCCTTCTGGAGTTTATTCCAGGAAGGCCAGGCCTTGGCTCCAGTCTTATGCGTGGTGGATTCTCCGTCCGAGTCAAGTTCGAATTCGTCTTCTTCAGCCGAATACTTTTCCAGGGAGGAAAGGGTAAAGCCTTCCGCACTGCCCTCAAAATGTGAGAGAACAGCGATGCACTTGAGCTTGTCTGACTTCCAGGTTTGTTCGTCGACCCAGAGGCGAAGTTTGATCCACCAGAGACGGAAGGTGGATCGGTCTCCATTCCATTTGCTGGGGTCGGCGATCTTCTTGGTGACATCGGCCTTCTTCTCGAGTGTGAGTTCCGCGAGCGAGGCCGTGATGTCCTGGAGCGTAGCATTGGAGCCGGAGCTGCTAGCAGAGTGGTGGGGGTCTGGGACCGGGGTGCACGTACCCGAGGATCCTCCAGACATAGTGGGGTAGGCAGGGAAATGATGATTCTAAGGGTTGATGGCGTCACAGATTCTTCTTCCGGATACCAGGTGGGGATCACGACATGAAGCGCTTCTTTGTGGGAACACCGAAAGTGGAGACCTTCTCAACATAAAGAAAATGAGGGTTCTTCGTGGGAAGGATCAGGAGGGTAGATCTTCTTGACACAGAGGGAACGAGGGCCTTCCGTGGGAAATCTGTGGGGTGGAACTCCGCGACACAGGTGTGATAACTCCGTGGGGACGATCCGGGGGAAGTCTGCTCACAACACAGAGCAAGCGGGGTGCTTCTCCGTGGGAGTACTAGGCTTCAAGAGGCAACGAAGGAAGCCGCGCTAGGCAAGACCAATCTGGTGGTCTGTTCAGCTGTTCGTTCCTATCAAGGGAACTACGCCTGGGTCTAAGTCAAGACCTTGGAACCTAAAAACAACCTGCAAGGGTTCCCTAGGGAAAGGCAAGCAG
>JBBPNY010000552.1:0-15784 GCA_038091165.1 Rubroboletus pulcherrimus
TCGCTCGAAGGCCGACCAGCACATCCGGAACGTCATGATGGAGATGGGTTACGACAGCGAGGGAGATGACGAAGAAGACGTCGGGCGTCGTAACAAGTTGTACAACGCTGCGCGGAAACAATTCATCGAGAAGACGAGGAAAAATGTTCAAGCTAACTTGGAAGATGCAAACCTCCCGAACCAGCGCGTGTACATCGTCTCCAACCTCACGCTGTTGGGCATTGTGCTGGATAAGACGCCGAAGAAGGCGATTGATGAGGTGGAGCTGCTCGGCGACCTGCTCCACCAAGCGCACTCAAGGCGGGTTTCTCCGTCGAATGAGATTCGGGGAATTGGTTCCGGGTCGAGAGGACAATTTTTATAGCGTTTGAACTCGACATATACTTGTGTTCGACCTATGTACATGGGGCGGTGAAATGTACGTCTTGAAATAAATCGCGATACTCCCGGCATGATCATCTGGTGCGACGAAAATCAATGCGAAAGTAGCTGCGGTGACCCTGAAGAATACAGGACAGACCCCATAAAAATTGGGACGAGGCAACCGTGTGTAGCTCAAGCCTCTGACTTATTTAATTAGCTGGTTCAGCTTGATATACAGTATTGTTTATACGATCCCTTGTGTCACGGTAAAATTGCTGGTTAAGATATTGTCTTCCGGTAAGGTAAGCTATTTTTGAATTTTGCTGAAGTAGTATACAGGTCCAAGATAAGAGAGGACGCATACTAGTAGTACTAGCTACGATACACGACGAAAACTGTACACTCGAGTACATCAACAACAAATAAAGAGACAAAATAAAGAACTGCATAAGTGATAGGTAATAGTTAGAAATAGAGGAGGCAAAGAAATTAAAAACGATAGACGGTCAGAATGCATCGACTCGGAGGTGTTCCTTGTAGCCATTGTAAGCGGCTCGCGCGTCCCCGTAGAGCAACCCCAGTAAATCCTTTTCTTGCTGCGTAAATCCGTCCAATTCCCCGAGTCTGGTTTCGAGTAAAAAGGACTGGTCGTCGGGATGCTGTAGCCGCTCCAAGATCGTCGCCTTCCACTCCTTCCAGACCTTGGTATCGTTTGGGAGCAGTTCATTGAGAAGTCCCGTCGGGTCTTGTGGCTGTAACACTAGAAGCACGAACACCACTGCGGTCGTGCGCGTGCCCAACGTGTACTTGGTCAACGGTGGGCTCTCAAACACCCTCTCGAACAAAAGCTTCCGGTGGATCTTCTCCTTGTCCAAGGAGGAAAGCAAAGCGTTGTACAGCGCAGAGATACCCAGGGAGATGAGGAACATGATTTGACCGAACAACGACGCTTGGGGAATGAGGAGGAGCTGGGTGATAGATTGGATGAAGAAGAGGAGGGAGCACCACCGGATGAGATTGCAATGACCGTCGCTCCCGAACCGAAGGGAGAACCTGCCACGAGTGATGGAATTCACGGCGCCCTCTGTTCCTTTCAACACGACGATGTCCTTGTTTGAGCTAAGGATTCCATCTCCAACAGGCGATCCTTTGGCAGGCTCGGGATGAGTAAACACAAAGTCTGCCGAGCCGAGGACGAAGCAGGATACACCGCTTGCAATGATGCCCACGAGGATCAACAAGGATGCGTACCAGTCCCTGCAAAGTGCGGAAAGCACGCAGGTTCCAACGCTGGTAGCAATAGGAACACTGGCGAAGAGGAGGGTGATTGCACTGCTGTATGCGGGGTGCATCTCGGAGGGAGGGGCCTGACCGAGCTCGGCGATCGTAATTCCGACGGGCTGAGTCTTCCTCCCCGGAATCACTTGCCCTTCCGAATTCCAAGCAGCACATTCTTTCATGAAGAGCGCGGCCAAGTAGCTCGTCTCCTCGATGACGGTACCCGACTGTGCCGCCCGGAACTTGGGTCCTCTGCAAGTGTCCAGTTCAAACAGTGTCGTTGGGTCCGTGTGAACGGCCCTTCTAGAGAGGAACTTTGGGGAGAGGTTGCCACTGAAGATGCTACGGAAGGACGCGGCATTCGCGAACGAGTGTAATCGCTTGGCTATTTGGAAGGATCCAGGGGAGTTGTACCAACCCAGACAACGCCTGCCCCCGTAGATGTGAACTGTGGCCATAGCAGATAAGGCATCTTCTCCTCCCGCCAAACCTGCTACACCGGACATATCGAATGAAAAGCGGGACGGCTTTTCGAATAGGTATGGTGGCATGAGCGTAGAACTGCTGTTGAAGTCGTCAACATGAGGGGTGTACATGTTTGCAGAGTGGTCGATTGATGTGGTGGAACTTGGTGACGTAAGGTATGAGGTGTGGCGTTAGACGAACTCGGTTTCGGGGGGCGTATGAAAAGGCGCTCTGATCGACCCCGACACCAAGCTCTTATAGATCCGCTCTGGGGCGCTGCAACACACGGTGGTACAGCTCTCCAACGTCAAAGCAACGCCTGACAATGGGAAGGCAGGAACTTGAAGGCGTTGTAACTTGTGGAGGCCAGCCAGGCGTTTTCCGATCGGAAGGTCCACGCACAGCCCTCAATTGCGACTTAATAGTACCATTGTCTTCCACGCGCTCCACGGCCAATTCCAGGACTTAAATGGAGGTATTTCCTAGCATCCAGCAGACTATAAGTGGTACAGGCTGTGCAAGCCGTCCGTCCTACAACATAGCCTGGGATGGAGTACACTCTAGTTCGAAAGCTTCTTGCCATCTTCAGAGGGAGAGCAGTACTACCACCAGTGCGTATTTGGGACTCAAAAGTCAATCCTGCATATGCAGCTTGTACTGCCGGTTGACCACAGACGTCACCATCCTGTGTGTTACCTTATTGTCTTTTTCAGGCAACTTGGCCAGTGAGAAATTTGAATAAAAAATGCACCTCACTTTCGGTCAATTGTATCTCCTCAATGCACCACTGGAATGCAATAATAATGATATCCTCTGGCTCCGACAACCTTAGAGAAGATGCTCCGTGGTGACCGAAGGCAAAAAAGTGGAGTTTAGTCTTTTCGGAATTTCGGGCACCGTGGGAAGTCCGAGAGTCCGAAAAAGAGTCCGAAATACCGAAATTGCAAAACCTTGACTGTCGACAATCGGTCAACTCAGGGTGTATTCTCTGAGGTTGTCCGAGTCGAATGGTATCATCTCCGACGAATTCCAAGCTGGCATTGAGGCGCTATCATTGACCGAAGGTGAGGTGTATTTTTGACATAATTTGTGCCAACTTGCCTGAAAAGGACAGTAATTGATCGATAATACGACTAACTAGCAGTCACAGCATCGTCAGGCCCAGGCGCTTGGAGATAACGTGGGAATGTGGGCTGATAATCGTTATCAGCTGTATCTTCCATAGAAGAACTTCGAAGTGCGCTCGGGAACTAGGCTATGTTGGCAGGATGACACACGGCTCCTAAGAGGCGTGGAAGTCGGCCCCCAGTCACAACATGCCCAGCTCCAAAACAACTACTGTACACGATGCTGTTGAATGGTAACCTAGTTCTACTGTAGCTCCCCATGCGTGACGTGTCCGATCGTTGTACTCTACAAATGTTCTTGTTCATCGGGTTGACCAACGACGACGAATAATCACTTGACACCCCCAACCCCTTTCACAAGAATGGCACGCTCTGCATCTCACCCGTCGCCAGGAAATCTTCGTCAAACGCCTCCTCAGCAGCCTCCTCCTCGTTCTCACCATCGTACGTGTACCCCCCTTCCTCCCCCCCTTCGTTTCCCTCTCCCTCGTTATCCTCCAACCCGAGACACATATCATCCAACGACCCAGGCATGCTCGACATACTCGTACTCCGTGGCCGCATTCGCTGCTTCAACTCCCCGTCCTCCCCGACATCACCCTCATCCTCAGAATCCAGATACGTCGAGGACGCCGACGCCGACGACCGCGAAAGAAAGCTTCCGCTTCCGCTGCCACTGCCACTTCCATCGTCAACAGCATACGACGACTGCGTGAGCGCCACCAATCGGCTACCCAATCGCTCAAACGACGACATCTGTCGCAAATGACTATTCCGTTGTCCACCGCCATCCGGTCCACCAGGGCCCACTTCCGAGGGTGGGAAAGGCGGCTTCGGGAAGATAGGCTGTCTGCTTCCGACGAGACTGAAATTACGTAGACGCGCGAGTGCGCTTTGGGAGGACGTGTCCGAGCGTGCGCTCAGGGCCGGTGAAGGCGGGGTCAAATCCGGCAGAGTGAACTCTTGCACAGGTGGTCGCCAGTAGTTGAAATCGGTATATTCAGGTGCCCATTTACGATTGATCGGAGGAAACATTTGATCGACGAGGTCGGTCATGTGAATATACCTAAGAAAAGTAGCACCGTTTTATGAGCATGCCATGTCAACCCGATACGTGGGCGGTGGTGGGTTGAACTTGGAAAGAGGGTCATCGAACGGTTCAGACGACTCACGAAGACTTGTACCCTGCTAATTCCAGGAGCTCCATTTTGACCTCGCCACTCGGGTCGATCGTGAATATCCGGGCGCTCGGTATGTTAACGCTCCGATATGACAGCGCATCCGTGATCCGGTTACCAAAGCCCGAGTAAAACGGGGTTCGCGGACCTTCGCCGAAGAGTCTTTGAATATCTCGAAGGCAAGCCATCTTGAACATCTCGGGTTTACGCATGATGACTTCGCTGTCGTGCGATCGGGCTCGTGTCAGCGAACATTCATAATCACGATTACCTCGGTAGATGAAAAGACTCACCGGTGAAGAGATGCCATCAGTCTGTCCGGGCTCATGATGACGGGACCTTCGGGGAGCTGGTAATCATTCTGTTTCACTCCTTTCAAGTAGTCCCTCGTCGAGTCCGCCTGGCCGATGGCACGAGACGTGAGGTACATGATCTTGTACCCATTCCGGGTGATGTCGGTGTACAGTTTCGCCACCCCGAGGTGCGTCCAGTCCCGCCCTATCATCGTGAATATATGTCCAAGACCATCGGATCTGCATGTACAATGAGTAATCCCCAACGCTTAAAGATCTGCAGCGATGAAAACGAGCGCACTTGGTTATCGTTCCGTCGATGTCCGAGACGACGACATGGTTTGTTGAATCCCAAACAAATATGCGTGCTGCGCACCCCGCGCCGGTCGTAGAGAGTGAAAACGTGATCGTGTTCGCGCCGGGTTTCAGATTTAGAGATTTCTGTCAAGCCAATAGAATAAGAACCGTGAACGATCATATATCATTCAAACTGACGAGTTGATCTGACGATAGCCGCAGTGTCTTTGCAAATCTCTTCTCCTTCTTCATCGTCACGGTATCGGAGACAGGTTGCATTGTGGGTGATCGGCTGGGTACGGGTGTGGTCGCTGGGGCTGACGCCGATGGAGGGGGTAAGTAGGAGGGTACATGGGCCGGCTTACTGAACTTCTGTAAACGACATGAGCACGTCCCGGCTCAACGATAAGCACAGCTATCAACCTGATCCAGTGGCATAGTAGTAGCCTCTCTCAAAGCTGGTCGTTCCGAAGCGGGAATATCTCGACTTCGACTCCACCACCTTACCCAACTGGACGATGTGGAGTTGCGTGTAGACATCCGGGGTGGTTCCGAATCCGTCCGTTTCGGCCCCTCATGCTCGTCTGAAGACGAGAGTAGTTCATGTTCCGTCCGTAAAGGAGGTGATGTAGGTGATGAAGGCGGCGACGGCAATGCGACGAGACGATCCTCCCTAGCTGTAGATACCCACAGCTGTAAAGCATCCATCAACGGCGATCGCTCTTCTCGCGTGATATACCGTTTGCCAGTCCACCGTATCACGAGTCGTTCGTCTCGAACCAGATTATCATCTGCCATTAGTTGTGCGTAGTGGATGATCCCCTGGTCAAACGTGCGCGCCAATTCCACTTCGTCGTGATTGTGAACGGCGTCGCGCGAGGGTACGAGACCGACCTCAAATTCGACCGAAGTACCATCGATCCAGGCTTGGAATTTGGTCTGGTCGTCGTGCCGCGCTGTTATGCGTCCACCCGATCCAAACGGCTTCTCATCCTTGTACTCATCCGGCCCATCAAGTGGCAAAGGTGGCTCGTTGTCGTGGTCATCGACGCATGGGAGGGGTGATCGGATGGTATGTGGACTTCCCTCCAGTTCTGGTGGAACGCTGCGACTACGCTTTAGTATGAGCTCGTCCTCATCGACTTCCGGACGCGTGTCATCGCCTTTGCCCTTGAGTACTGGTAGGGCAAAGTGGGCCTGAAGCGGAGAAGGTTGGGGGAATGCCCCCCATTCCCAGGAGTATTCCTGCACCGGGAGGGAAGCACCTGCCCCCTCGACTGTTAGGGTATCATGTTTCGAAGTGAGGTCATCAGGAGACTCGGATACTGCACGACGGGATGGGAAAGACGTTTGGAGATGAGATGGCGTGCTCGGCTTTGATGGCGGGAAAGGTATTCGAAGGTCGGCGCTCGTACTTGTAGAGGTAACCTGAATCTGTGATTCTGACTGCACAAACTCGCTCTTCTCGGGTGCAGGGGAATGATATCCAGCCATGTCGAGAGCTATGTCTTGATCATGGCGTAAAACGTCAGTGATCGCGACTCGGTGAATACGTAATAACACAACTCACCATCAGTATACTGGACACTTGGGGGTGATACTGCGGGTGCCTGGGGAAAATTGACTTCGAGTGGAGGTGTTTGTGGAGCTGAATACGACTGTCCCCGCTTCCGGAGAGTTGATATGCGGTCGTGCGGTATCGCATTCAGGTCCAAGAACTCGGGCTCTGGCATCTTTGGGGCGGCTAGTGGCACTTCTGGGGTTTTGCTAAGAGTGACGGATGGGATCTCGTCGTGCGGCGCCGTCTTGGTTGCTGTGAGTATTGGACTCGTGACGAGGTCTTCTGGGACGTCCTCTTCTGTCTCGAAGACGAAGAATGCTTCACCGGCATCACCGATCTTCATGTTGAATGGAATCGGGTTGCCGTTGACGGAGACGTTCACCTAACAGAATAGAGCATTCACGACGCCACGACAAGGACCGGTTGCGCACCTTCTTCTCGGCAGGACGAAGCACTTGCAACTTGCCAAAGCGCACATGAAAGGGAGAACACGCGAGAACGACGTCTCCGTCATCAGTCGGTCTGCGTATGACGATGACATCGATGGCACCGGTAAGCGTCGAGGGGTTGATATCTTTGTAGTATTGGTATGGCGCGCTGATGGCGCTGACTGCACCGCGCAAGTAGTTCATGTGATGGATGGGGGAGAGATTCGGAACATGCGATCAATGCAACCACCGACCCTACCCCGGCAATGAAAGCAATTTTGGGGATACACGTGACTGCGGCTTGGACTCATCTCCACAATGACTTAACGGATCTTAAGCGCTGTTGCCAGCTATCGCTCGTTTTAAAGACGCATTATGTCTCGTAGACAAGACGTTGTTGTCGTCCTGGTTCACTAATGATTGACAGATGAATTCTGACTACAACAAAGCATGTGCTAATGATGGCCAGCAGCGAGATGGTCGTATATGGGTGCAATGATAGGCTAAAGAGGAATATTTATCAGAAATGTGTCAAGACATTCAAACTCTTCGGGACCTACCGGAAGATTCCTCTCCCTGGACACACGGCAAGTGTTCAGTGAGCGAGCAAAGCGTGAAATCATGTAATACGCACCACTTCGTACCACCTGGCATGGACGGGGCTGGAGCAGCGTAACTAAGTCCGGGAAGGGGGAACCAAGTAAAGGGCGGGGACTTACGAATATACGGGTCTGGGTGTTGCTTGGCCGCCAACTCGGCCTCCGCTTTCTGGAGAATCTCGCCCAATGCTCTCGGGTCGTGCACGTCACTAGACAGCGCTGGTTGGCATGGAAAGAAGATGAGGACGCGCTGGACAACTAACCGATTGCGCTCAAACTCTGCCCTGATCATCATAGCCCTTCCGCGCCAGATATCTCGGCGGACAACCCAGTCCAACTCATTTTTCAACATACGTCGGTAGAGCGACTTAACGTAGAACCTGTGCGTGGCCGAGAATGACGAGGTCGACATTGTGAACGGTGTAATGAAGAGACGTTGGACCAAATTCGAGTCGAATTTACAAGATAATACCATATATGGGCTTATCGGATCTCTATTTTTGTAGCTAAAATTTTGATTTGCCTCATCGCCTCCGAGTCGATTTTACCGTGACTCAACAGTTGGGATGAGTTACGATGGATCCTCACTCGACACACTCACAATTTAATCAGCGCACGCCCAAGTCAGGGCCATATACGCCCATGACAAGATTCATGGAACATCCCCCAAAAATCACCATCGAAAAATATGCAAAACCGCCACCGCCACCCAAGTCGACAGCACAAGATACTGATCATTTGGTGTCGCTCGAACAGCGACCGATAGCGACGAATTCTCGCGTCAGGCAGGGCGAGCAGTTCAAACGGGACATGTTTATCGCATTTATCAACAAGGCATTGCAGGAAAAACTCAATGTTCGTGTCCTCGTGTGCTCATGCCACCCTCGACTGATCTCTCTTGAAGGGCCAGAGCAAAGACTTTGATGACCTCGTTGACCAATTTAACCCAAGAAAAGTCGGCCAAAGTGCGACGTCATCCTCCCAACTACGATTATGGGTCCTCGCGTTGTCACATGTGCTCTCCAGATTGGAGAAGCGCCACGCATCGTTGGTCGAGGCCATCGTGAACCTGCCATGGACGACGATGGACACCGCTTTCGTAAAGTCGTACACTGTTTTCATTGGAATGCTCCTGAGCGCCAGGCCAGAATACCTTTCTCTCATCCTCGGCAAGATTACCCAGGGCCTGACTTATCGTACGTCATGCTCATCAACACTGGTCGAATCCGACATGACCTGCTCGCATTTGTAGAATCTGGATTGCGAGCCCTCAATGCAGGTGGTCCAGAAAGCTCCGCGAGTCCTTTGACACGCAGTGCCGTGTATGACCGCTTGCATCATCTCCTTCGTCACCTCTTGTCCCTCATACCCACCCTTCCCTCGACCTTGCAGCCTCTCCTCGTCCGGAATTTCCCTCATAAGCGGCAATCGCAAGTCACACATGTAGCGTACATACGCAACCTATTGCGGGTCACGGAGTACTGCTCTGAGCTGGCTGATCGAATACTTGCGCTCATCATCGATCGCGCTCTCCAAATAGACGTGCGTACGGCCCTCGAGTCGCCGTGTATTACCCACTGAATGTTGTCTTAGGTCGAGATTCAAGTAGAGTTGGAAGAATTGGAACAGGATGACACATTGGAGAACGGTGACTTATTTGAATTTGATCCGTTCGATGTTGTCGTTGGTCAGGAAGGCGATGACGGAGAGTCCGATGCTGGAGATGACGATCTCGATTCCGACGTATCGACCGATGTCTCGTCAGAAGACGGTTCCGAAGATGACAAGGATCCCGGTCTGCCGCCCAACGTGCGACACATGCAAGAGATGGTCAACAAGCTCGATTGTATTCTCAAACTGATATTCGATCACTTCAATCGATTACACTACATCACCGAAGCACCCAGCATACCCTCCCCGGCAACCCCTCGCCCAGGTAGTCTGTTTTCACCACTAGATACTCCTCGACCGCCTTCCCCCGAATCGGGACGCGCGATGCGTACTGCCCAATTCCATACCCTCTTAGCTATATTCGACCGGGCCATCATCCGTACTTTCAAATCTCGATATACCCAATTCCTCGTCTTTTGGTATTCTTCACTCGATCCCGAATTCAGCGACCTTTTTCAAGGTCTGCTCGTTGAGAAGGCACTTCTCGGACAAGACGCACCCACCGTGACCCGTGCCGCTGCAGCGAGCTACATCGCCTCCTTTGTCAGCCGTGCCCAGTTCGTTGACCGCGAAGGCGCACGCAGAATGGTGGCTGTGTTGTGCACGTTCTTACGGAGTCACTTGGACGCGTTTGATAGTATCATACAAGCGGGACAAGAACCCCCGGGTATGGCACATCACAGCGTGTTTTATGCCATTGCACAAGCCGTATTTCTCATCTTCTGCTTCCGATGGAGAGATCTCGAAGAGGAGTTTGATGAGGTGGAGGGGTATCAGGGGAGGAAGAAGTGGATGAACGAGTTGGACGTCGTGCAACGAGTGATCACTTCTCCTTTGAACCCCTTGAAGGTGAACTACTTTATCATCCCCATCCCGTCGCTCTTTCACTGACACCTCACGTGGATGTCAGGTCTGCTCGCCAAACGTAGTGATGCAATTCGCGCGCGTCGCACAAGCAACCGACTTTGTGTACTGCCACTCCATCATCGAGGCCAACAGACGATCAGAATACAACCCGAGTCCGGGATCGCTGCCACTTCTGCCCCGCGTGAGTGGGGAAGAGCTCGTGTCTGTGGAACTGCATGCGTTCTTCCCATTCGATCCGTACAAGCTTCCACGCTCGAGTTCGTATATACAAGGGGTATATAGAGAGTGGTCGTCCGTAGCGATTGGAGGTGACGAGGAGAGCGAAGAAGAAGACGTGGACGATGTGGACGAGGGCGATGGGAATGGGGAACCTGACGAAGTTGGAATGCATTCTGTCAGCCCGAACGGTGCCTTGGCCTCTGGCGGACTTCAGATACCCAGGACCTCCCAGTCCGGTTCCGACGCAGATGGCTTGGGGGAATCATTTGGTGGGATGAGTATCAGTCCCGCACAACGGAGGCCTGTCATCATGGCTTCGTAGGTGTCTCGATCGGTGCTACACTAATGGATACTGTTTGTATGTGGGTATGTACGAGTGCAAACGGACTTTGGATTATACAACATGGAGCACTGCAGTGCTAGACCAAGGCAGCAGGCTAACAACGAAAACATCATGACCGAACAATAACAGGAAGGTGTGCAAACTCCGACAGGCCGTTCATAGAATCGTCTGCGGACGAAACAGATCTCGTACGCGAACGTTCAAGGAGGGACGTCCAATCCCAACTCCGCCACTCCTCTTCGGGAGGCGGGGGTGATGCGACGAGCACAAAAGTAAACTCCGATAGATCTGATAGCTGAATGAAACGGAAGGTGTTCTTTCCGGGGCGTATGGATGACGTGACATCCAGTGGGTCCGATTCCTGAAAGGGGATCAACGCGCTCGTTGGACACACCCGCATGCAGAGGGAGATGCAGTTGGTGTACTTACCAAGGTATGAGGCAACCAGGTCTTGCTCCGTTCAGACTCGGGGTTGACTTGGACAACCAATTTGCCTTTCTTGGGCCAGTGGAGCGCGTGGTGCTCGATGGCACCATTGACGTCTCGGAGCGAAGCGAGTATGTCAGCGCTATTGTTCTTCATCGTGGCACCCACAGGAACCGAACAGAGGCGGAGGTGCATGCGCAGTCTGAACGGCCGGCTGGGAGAAGGATGAATGAAACGGCGGGGACCATTGACAGGAAGGCGATACATACTGCTCTAGACTGGACATGTAGAACATCTCATCACTTATTTCAATGTCAACGTCGACGATCTCTGCGTATCGGTTTCCTAGTTGTTTAAACCATATGCCAGGTTGGGTCGGTAGATGTGAAACAAAGTCGGTGGACACCACTTGATTAGGATGCCGTGACTGATTTCCAGTCGATTGTCCCGCAGATACGTTTGATGCATCAATCTCTGCCACTGATTGGCTCGTGGGCACAAGCGTCGGAAACATCTTGGTAGTTTGGTGGACTAGCTCAATCAATGGCGTTGAACCGGGAGGGCAGTCTTCAGTCATGGGAGAGGCAACTTCCAGGGCCGCGTAGGGCGCTTCAACGTCCTTGGCGGTGTCAGGGTATTTGACCGAGGTGGCCTGGGAAGCCTGCAGCATTGCACGAGGTGCTTTAGGCGGCAATCTCCCACCCGTGAAATCAACCAACGTGATGTCACTGTCCCTCCTCGACGCGTCTGATACTACAGCGTTCATTGAACTGAACCTGCTGCGTGTGTTCCGGATCCAAGCATCCACCTCACCAACTCTATCGCGCTTCAGAGGTCCGGTCCAACCCTGATTCACAGGTGTCTTTTGTGAAACCAGAGATGAGAGTTGGAGTCTCATTTCTTTGGCTTGCCGGAAGAAGTTACTGCATTGATCATCGGAAAGCAATTCAAGGCATTTCTCCGAGTCTAGACGTTTTCCAAGGCCTCTCGCTTGTGCGGAGGTAAGAAGGACAGGAACGAGGTGTTTCCTGCATTCCTCAATTGTAGAGGTAGATGGTGGGGTCATAGTATCACCCAGCAGTGGACTTTGTTGATAAAAGCGATCAAGTGTGAGGTTGGCAGACGGTAGGCTGTTCACAGCGGTCTGGGTAGGAGAGAACAACACAGAGCTGGAAGGATCTTCCACTTTAACTAGATGATGATGATCCACGGGGAGGTTGTGGATTTCGAGTGCTAGAGCTGGCTTGTTCCCCTTGATACGTGCAGAATGGGTGTCATGTAAACAAAAGAGGTGTGTCGTGGGCAAGGTGGGGGTCACATACCGAACACGTGGGGGCAGGGCCAGACGGTTCTGGCGCTGCAGGGGAAGCACCAATCACAGACTCTAAAAATCGCTCAACCTCTCCTGGTTCTGGGGTGTAAAAGTGCGGGGTGGCAGAAAAGGGCAAGTCCGAATAACTGTCCACCCCTTGCGACACGCGTTCCCCATCGATCCGATCCGAGTCTGTCAGGGTTGATGTTACCTCATCTTTTGCTGACCCTCCGATCCTCTCAAGTAGTGTTCCAGACGGTGACGAAGAAGGCAGACTCAAACGATGCAAAAGCTCGTTGTGTTGAGGAGGGTCATTATTTTGTCGTTTGTGATAGGGCTGATGGAATGGCTTCCCACTCTTGGTTTTGGGCACCTTTTTGTTACCACCCTTGTAAATTTTCTTGGGTGGAGACGAGGGCGCCGACGAGCGAGCGGTCGCCATCGTAGAGGACATTATGATGGACGAAACGATGACCGAATGCACTCGTTTTAGCTTATTTCCCATCTCCACAGGCTAGGGAGTTTATTGGAAATCAGGATTCTATAAATATGGCTCGGATTGATCCAACCCCCAACATGCAACGTCGTTGAAACCAACAAGACGAGGGTAAACCCGTCATTCATTAATGCGTCGACAAGCCGACCATTGACAATCTTATCAGACAGCAGGCTCGGGAACGCGGCGGTGTCTTGATCGCGGATCATTGTCCTCGAGGCTGCTGGCGTTACTTAACACCCACTACTCAATCTTCGTGTTCTGAATGGAATGTACGCGAAGCACTGGATCCTCGTGGTCTTCGCGCCACAAGACACCCTTGGACCAAAAACACAGCAGTTGTCCACGCAAAAAACCACACCTTTCCACATTCCTGACTACCAGCTTTGACAATGGGAGGAGGTCACTCGAGCCATTGTGAACCTGGTTGCCATGCCATTGAACAAGAGCGACGGGCAGCTGAAGAAGCCCGTCGACAGGCAGAGGAGCAACAACAAAGGGCGGAAGAGGCCGCTCGCCAGGCGCGAGAAGCTGCTGAGCGAGCGGCTCGCGAGGCGGAGGAACAGAGGCAAAGGGAGCGCGAGGCGCAGCTCGCTGCGGAGAGGGCTGCAAGGGCAGCTTGGGAGGAAGCCGAGCGTGTCCGCCGAGAGGCAGAGGCTGCTGCACATGCCGCTTGGCTCGCGCAGCAGCAGGCGGAGGCGGAGGCCCGCCAGGAACGCGAGCGTCAGGAAAAGATGAAGAAGGAGTTGGAAGCGGAACGTGAACGGGCGAGGGCTGCTGAAGAGGCCGCGAGGAAAGCTGCTATTGCTGCCCAGGAAGAAGAAAATCGACGTCAGAGGGCCCGGGAGGAAGAGATGAGGAGAGCCAGGGAGCAGCAGATTGCCGCGGAGGATGCGGCTCGCAAATTGGCCGAGGAGGCTAAGAAAGCCAGAAAGGAGCAAGAGGAGGTGGAGAGGCAGCTCAAGGAAGGAATCCAGCCTGTGGTCATGCCCACTGCCGACGAGCTTCGGGCTGCAAAGCAGAAGATTCAGTACAAGGATGGAGTGTTCCATTTTGCAGTTGCCGGCGTCGCTGGCAGCGGTAAATCATCCTTGATCAATGCCCTCTGCGGTATGAGCAACCAAGACCCAAATGCAGCTCCGACCGGCGTCGTTGAGACCACCTCAGAGGTTGGGCGATACTCCAATCCCAACCACGCTGACCAGTTCGCGTGGTACGATGTTCCAGGATCAGGAACACTGAAGATTCCCGACTGGCAGTACTTCAATTCTCAGGGACTCTATGTCTTTGACTGCGTCATCGTCCTCTTCAATAATCGTTTCACAATGACGGACCAAGCCATTTTGACGAACTGCCGTCGTTTCCAAATCCCTACCTTCATCGTCCGCTCGAAGGCTGACCAACACATTCACAACCTGATGCGAGAGATGGGATATGATTCCGACGACGGGGCGGAGACGAAGGAGGGGATGTACAAAGTTGCTCGGGAACAGTTCATCACCGAGACGCGTCGGAGTGTCAAGGAGAACTTGTTGGAGGCGCAGCTTCCAGATCAACGGGTCTACATCGTCTCACACAAGGTTCTGTTGGGGATCGTTCGGGATAAATCCCCAAAAAGGACGATCGATGAGCTGGACTTTCTGAGGGACCTATACGACGATGCGTATAGAAGTCACAAGCATTCGTTTGGCATCCCGAATGGAGCTAACGTGTCTGCTCAGAGTCTTTGAAGTCTGAATCACCTCTGAGAACGTGGACTGTCTATGTTTTGCTTGATTCCGTTTTCTTGGTCGGTTAGATATGTACCCCGGTGCTCGTTGTTTGAGAAGGCTGCATACTGTATATTCATGTCAAAATTATTTATTCAGGCGCTTTCTTGGTTGATACAGGGTTACTGCGCGACGAACGGACGACAGCACGACCAACACGCATTTCCGTCTTCCGAAGTCTTCCGTGGCAAGAACTCATTCATCTCGTCTGCTGCGCAACGTGTTAATTGACACGTAGTTGCGGCTTTTCATTGTTAAGTATGCCTCCCTTCGAATATAACTCATTCTGCTCGGGGTGCGTCCCTATTATATGGAAACCCGGACGTTCGCGCCTCTAATGGCGGGATTTACTGTAGTTGGCGCCCAAGAGGTGTGCGAAGCACGCTGTCACGACACTGACCTGCAGTTTCTTCGGAGACCCCCCCTGTCACAGTGACAATCATGACGGATTTAGTTTAATAGTCACGCAATATATACTATTTCGGATTCGATCATGAGGAAGATGCATGGGTGTGACGGGACCCCGTAACCGCTGGTACACGACATAGTGGAAAGAGCGACTACCAACGATAAAACGACAGTATAGTCAGTAGTTATTTGTAGACAGAGTCGTAGACAGTCGGTATGATCAACTTCGCACGACGGATCACGGTGAGGGTGTGGGAAAGATTAGATTGGAACTCAGATTATCTACCCGACCTTATATACTTGTTTCGGTCTGAGTTCTATTATTCCCGTTCCGAACTGGCCGATAACGGCTTGCTTAGTATGCGCTCAGACCATTGTCTGAGTATACGTACGTTCCAACAGACAGTAGCACTGAACTGTCCAGCATCGGCTTGTCTCTTTTGTCCGGATCGCCTCGCCTCGCCTCACCTCGCTCACCCTCCCTGGAAACACGACACGGCGCACGCAATCGTGCGTGCGCCATGTCTCGCCCCTCGCCTCTCGTCCTCGCCCTCACTAACCCTCCCCGCTCAGCGACGACACACGACACGGCGCATGCAGTGGTGCATGCGCCGTGTCATCCACCTCTTGCCCTCGCTCCAATCGCCTCACCTCACCTTCACCCTCCCTGGACACATGACACGG
>JBBPNY010000553.1:0-15740 GCA_038091165.1 Rubroboletus pulcherrimus
CTCCTTGACTCTTTTAGAGGTGTGCTTGGGGTCATTATCTTGTTGAAAGATAATACTCTCCTCAAGAATTCCAGAATTTTCCATAGTAGGAAGCAGATTAGCCTCCAAAATGGAGACATACTGCTCAGCATTCACCCTCCCTTCCACCTCTGCAAGGATTCCCACTCCATTCCAGCCCATGCATTCCCAAACCATCAAGGAATCTTCTCCAAACTTTACTGTACCCTGTACCTCCATGTCTTGCAAAGGTTTTCCTGCCACTTTTCACACATACTTCCTACCATCTGATTCAATCCTGGTAAGCTTGGTCTCATCTGACCAAATTACCCTAGTCCAGTCCTCCATAGTCCAGTGTTGGTGCTTGAGAGCAAAGGCTAGTCTATGTTTCCTATGCCTAACAGACAAGAGTGGTTTCTTTTTCTTGACTACAGCCTTTAGAGATGCAGACTTGAGCACATTGCAAACAGTTTGAGAAGAGATAGGAGAGGAGAGGGTAGAATTGATGAGATGGGTTGCCTGGACAGCATTTTCAACCTTGCCAGAGGTAATACTAGAGACAATTCTCCTTCTGTCAGTAGGAGAAAGCTTGGAAGAAGGGCCTAATTTGATGTTTTCCTTGCCTGGATGAATCTCTTTGATAGCCCTGGCACAGTGGACTTTCCCAGACCAGTTTGGGAGGATATTTTCCTAGCAGAAAGGCCAGATGCAGAGAGAAACAGGATATTGGCTCTAGCAGTGGCAGAAATGGGCTTCATGGTGAAGTAGGGTTAGCTAGGTGGTATCCCTGCCCTTTATCATGCTCAGGGTTATGTAAGTTACATAATGAGACAGGGTTGAAGCACAGCATGCATCAGAACATTATGATATTTACCAAATAATAACTAATAACATCATGGTCAAATAAGTGTCCCAATGACATGTCATTTTACTATGGTTATATTTCAGTGCCATGGCAACCAAATCACATGACTAAGGGCTCATATTCAGGGGAAGGGTTAGGGCTATTGATGACCCTGCAAGGATTAGAGCTAATACCTTTTGGTTCTCTTGAAAATATCAAGTCTTTCCAAAATGGCCCAACATTGGGACACTTATTTGAGCCACTGTACAAGGACAAGAGCACAGAAGTCTGGGCAACAGAAAAGGAAAAACAAGATATGATGCTCAAGGAGGCCAAGGAAAGGGAGATAGCACATCGCGAGGTCAAAATCTTTGTGTCATCATGCAAGGCACATGCACAAAGAACAAAGGAGGCCAGAGGTGAGTGGTGAATGATTATTATTGGGCCTTGTTTATATGTTTGACAGATCAGCCCAAGTCTCATGAGTTTATTGAAGACAGCAATGAGGAGGCAGGGTGAGTGCCAGTCAATCTTGGATCATTCAAGGCAGTGACCACAGGTGAGTGTTGCTGCACATTCAAGCGCTAGAATACACACTCTGACCTGACATCCACACAACAGGCATTGACATGTCGGAATCCAGATCTAGCCCGGTAATGGTGGCAAGTGGCAGCAATACTCACAAGCGAACCATCAAGGTTGCAGGCCATGACAGTCAGGACACCAGAGGTGTTATGAAACCCTCTTTCTCCACACCATTTTCTCTCTTCTCACTCGCCCAGTTGGCATGTGACTCTGAAATCACATATGTAACCCAACACATGCTTGTTCAGACCAGTAACTTCTGGCATATTCCAGCATGTGACCCAGATGTGTTGTGACACAATTGTGTCATGTATGCTCTCCCTTGCTGATCTGAAACAGCCATGTTCCCTGAGCCATCAAGCATGCCTGCTGCTGCATTGTGCACAGCCAGGTGGTACACCGATCTCAGTTGTTTGGCAGCATTGGCCATTAAGCGCTGCCTCACCTGCTGATCCATCATTGGATCTGATCAGAGATAACAGATAGTTTAGTCCACTTGTATTGACAGTGGGATCTTCACTCCTCAAAGCTTCCCTTGATATTAAGGCAACTCCATCATCCTTCTATATCCCATCCCTCGCCAGGCTTAGTGTTAGCCTGCAAGTTAGTCTCTGGTCTCTGTTGTGGTCAGCCTTGGCTTAAAACCTCTGCACATGTTGTTCCCACAACAAGAGGCAATGCACATGTCCAACTCAAGAAAGAAGACATGGACATGACTGATGATGAGCATGTCTCGGACTCATTGTCTTGTCACACTCACCATCACATAGCTGCTGCTGACTTTACTTGGAAGACATGTCAAGACATGTTCACCAGCCCAGACAAGGCCTTTGGTCAAGGAGAAAGGAGATGCCCACTTTCCTAGGCCTGTTTTATCTGGCAGTGCAACATGTCATGGTGAAGCAACCAAACAATGTGTACATCCAACAGGCCAAGACCTAATAATATACTCTGGCTGCCAGCTGCCAGGGGCACAGCCATCCACCCACTGAAAGTGTTCAGGAGCTTGGAAGTGTTCAGGGGCTAACACTTCGGCAGGGAGCACAGCCACAGGAAGCACTCAGGGGTCAGCACAGCCACCTTGAAGCATCTAGGGGCTTGGAAGCATTAGCAGAGAGCACAGCCACAGGCAGCATCTATCCATATGAGTTACCATCTAGGCCCCTAGATGTTAGGCTATCAGGCCGGTGGCTGTGCATAGTGTCAGGCTGGTGGCTATGCTACACTTTTGATACACTTTTGATACACTTTTGTACCCTTTTTTGGTACACATTCCTACCTTTCCTACATCTTTAGTACACTTTTGTATGGTTTTTTAGGGTAGACTTTGGGACACTTCTGTATGTTTTTGTGTACCTTTTTGATTGATGGTTTGTAAACTTTGGGTACACTGTAAGTACACTTTTGTGAGACTTTTACTATGCTTTTTCACTCTGGTACACTTTAGAAAGACATTTGTATGCTATTTTACTACACCTTTGTAAGATCTTTGATACACTATTTTACACTTTGGTTATAATTGTGCTGCACTTCTGATACAGTTTTTTAATGTACACTCTAGTACACTCTTGCTAAACTTTACAGCCACTGGCCTGATGGCCTCTCATATTATAGCCTGCCATTTATGGAAGCTCCAAAGGTGACTGGACAGTTTGGACAGTTTGGATAGTTTGGAAAATTCAATTTGTGGACCTTTTGTTGTTAATATGTACATAGATGTTTTGTCACACCCAGCTAAACAGCCTCAATGACATACTATGTGGTGTGTGTTGCTGGACAAAGCTATATAAAGCAATATACTTACTGTATCTTTTTTGTGATGACAATGGGCATGTTTGGTCTCACATGTTTCCCATGAGGCTCTTTTGAGACAAGGCAGGTGAGGTAGAGAGCAAAGGACAAGTGAGTCAGTCATCAATGGATGGATGTGGGTGATGCTTACTTGTACTGGGAGGACAACAAGTTGCTGAGCTTTTGTCAGAAGAGAACAACCGCCATAGGCTGCACAGGAAGTGCAGTCATGTCCTGCCAAGAAAAACCATGGCTGCCCCTCCCACTTAGGTTAGCTGCAGGATCCCACCTCTCCCAGAATCTGTCCACACTTGTGACAGGTGCATTCAGGCTGGAATTGACTGTGTCCCCTTCAGCCTGAGAACATGCCATCAGTGCTATAGGCTGCAGAAGAAGTATAGCCACATCCTGCCAAGAAAAACTGTGGTCATTCCTTCCACCCAGGATAGCTATGGGACCCCATTCCCCTTAGAATCTGCCCATGCATGCACCAGATGCACTCAGCTCAACAATCAATGCCTTCAGTGCTGTAAGCAGACATGAAGCCCAGCCAAGCCCAGCAAAATGAATCCCGCCCCCTGCCCTCCCCCAGCATCCTTTGACAAGAAGTCTGCTAGCATGCAGATTGAAGTCCTTGAGAAGCAGTTGACTGAGGCTGAGCTTGCCCACCAGAAGCTGCACAACACAGTCCAGGACCTGAAAAGAACCATTCACATGCTTTGTCAAGTCCGGCATGCCCTTCTGGAAGAACTTACTTCCTCCTTGAATGACCCTTCTTTGGAGGGAGATATTGCAGATATTGCATTTTCAGGAAGCAGGGACAAATGGACATTATTGATCACTTGGTCAAGGCAGTGAAAGAATGTCCACCAGAAAACTTTTATAATTTATAATTGTGCACAAGCTTTTGAACCCAACGCAATGCAAGGTAACATCTTCTTAGAGATCTCTCCCCTTGTGCAGAGTTACATCAATGAATACAATATTTATGTCTTTGATTCTTTGCATATGGTCAGATAGGTTCTGGAAAATTCTTTACAATAGAGGGTGGCTCCGTATGTTCATCCTGAGATAAACATCTATTCATTTAAATCATTTTCTGCAGGCCAAGGGTGAAGTGGGAATGATTCCCTGCACTGATGATGAAAAACTGGGAGTGTAACATAGAGAGACAGTTCTTAGAAATTGGTAATTCCTCCATTTGTTCTACTCAATTGTCATTGGCTGGCAAAAAATATAGTATAATGTCAAGACCTGCTCTCAGAAGGTGAGTTTGTCAAGCAAGAAATATACAATTAAATATGAAAAGATTGGGAATAGCGCAAGTACCCAAGTGACTGGCAATACCATCCTGCCTCTACACAGCCCTCATGATGTCTTGGTGCTCCTAATAATCTACTCTGAGTACCAGTCAACAGTCTGCACAGCTGCCTGGAAGTGTATAGGGGCTTGAAAGTGTTGGCAGGGGAGCACAGCCACTGGAAGCATGTAGGGGCTTGGAAGCATTGACACAGAGCACAGCCACTAGAAGTATATAGGGGCTGGAAGTGTTGGCAGACAGCATAGCCACCGGAAGCAAATAGGAGCTTGAAAGCATTGGCAGACAGCACCACTAGGAGCGTTGACAGGTAGTACAGCCACTGGAAGTGCTCTAGGGATGACATAGCCACAGTATGCACAACTATAGGGTATACTTGCACATATTCTATATGCTGAGTGAAATATAACAAATAGTCTAGTAGGTGATAATGAATTAGTGTGCAAGTATATGATATAGTTATGCACATGGAATAAATAATACTCTACAGAGTGTATCCAAAATGCACCCAAAGTGTACCCACAGTCAACTCAAATTGTAGGAAACAAGCATACACAAGCATCCAAAGATGTACCAAAGTCAACTCAAAGTCAGCATAAAAAGTGTAAACATGCAGCAAAGTAGCAAGTGTATGGAAAGTGTTTGATGCACAAGTATATAATATAGTTACACACACAAGATAGATAATACTCCCAAAGTGCATGCAAAGTGAAGCCAAAGTGTAGGCAAAAAGCATACACAAGCATCCAAAAGGCTAAAAAGTGTAGCATGAGTGTATCAAAGTCAAGCCAAAGTCTGCATAAAAAGAGTAGAAATATGTTGGCAGAGGAGCACAGCTGCTGGAAGCATATAGGGACTTGGCAGTGTGGGCACAGGGCACAGCAACTGGAAGTGCATAGGGGCTGGAAGCATTGACACAGAGCACAGCCACAATGCAAACTTTACCTATACTTACACTGGCAAGTAAAATTAAATTCAGAGTATACAACTTTGCTTATACATACTTATGCTACCTATTGCTATATGCCTGAATATTAACATTTATGTGATCATCACAAATTGCAATATCAAATTGTGTCCTTCTCAACATAACTAATATTATAATAAGCACTGAAGATTCAATAACAATAAAACCCCCTACAAGGACAATATATCTATTACAAATGATATTGCATATGACAAGGACAAAAGCTATATAAGAAAAATAATTGACAGTATTCATAACTTCCACAGCTGCATAAGTATGCACAAAAGTATACCAAAGCTATATAAGACAAATAAGTGACAGTATTCATAACTTCCAAAGCTGCATACTTACATATGCACTAAAATATACCAAGCTTTCAATAGATGGGTATTTTATATATTCACACTTTTGTAAATGTGACATCATAATCATTAAAAATCTGAGTATCAATATTAAAGAGGAGTTTGAAATTATATATATTGAAGAGGAGTTTTAAAAAATCAGATATATTGGAAAATATGTAGCATTCTCTCTCCCACTTTCTAACCACCATGTTCACCTGCACTACTTGCAAACTAGAATTTGACCTCAGGGGTACTTATGACACCCATGCCAGAAAATGTGTCCCAGTATCTACCTTTACCACCCATACTGGCCAGCATATTACTGTACAAAGGAACACAGATCAAGTATTTTTATGTTACTATCTCATCCAGGCTGTCCCAAGCCTACAGGAGGGTATTATACCACAGACTCTACAATTGGCTGTCCTTAGGGACCTTGAGAGGTGGGGTATTGTCTTGGTCAAGATGGTGGTGGACTATCCTAGTGGGTACATTGCATTTGGTGGATGGCATGTTTTGCCATTTATCCAGAGATTCTGGTTTTTTCCAGCTGTTGGTGGTGGGACAAGGAGTCCACAGCAGAATTCTATATTGAAGTTCTGGTGATGTATGTATGTGAGCACAATAGAACTGGAATGATGGTGGTGTAGACAAGCCACAATGCGCCAACTCACAAGGTGATCCTGGACCAGAAGCATTGAAACAGATTGTTCTGGAAGTGAAATTATATGCTGAGAGAGGTGAAAGCTCACCAAGCCTGCGCCAACAAGTGTGGTAATGGGAGTCTCTTGCACAATTTGATTGGTAAGCAGTGTCAAAGCTTGCTTCTTCCATTGATGTAGCTCTATCAGCATCATATGCTGAAGATCTTGTGCCTGTGGTAGTCTATGGAATTGAGGGTATGACAAATGACATGGTTGGCAAAGGTTTCCTGAATTCAGGGAATATATTTTTGTAGCTTCAGGTAAAACTCTCCATCTTTCTGGAATTGTAAGGGTCTTGCCCAGAAAGTACTGGCCATAGGTGCTCACAGGCCTTGTCAGACAAGCACTTGGCTTTGCAATCTGTCACCTATGCATGGTTCAAATCCTTGGTATTGTCATTGTACCTCAATTTGTTGAAGAAGGGATGAATGACATGTCCCATGATCCATAGTTCCTGCAGGGAATGGTGGTCATAGACTTGGAGGCAACTCATGCCTGAGGATGGAAAAAGCTAACCTGCAATTTGGTCATGACAGGTGTGGTGGTTGTGGCAATGATAATGGTGGACTGTAAGCAAAGGGTGTAAGCTGTGGTGTGCAACTTGTTGAACTTGCATGTGACATGGGCTTCATCCATGATCATAGCAAGATATTTTTTCAGCCCTAGAGGGTGGTTGCAACCTGTGTTGCATATGCTGGCACTTTCTTTAGTTCATCCTCAATGTTCTGAACAATGTCCATGAATATTGCTGATGAGTCATCTTGAAGGGCCTGTGAAGACATGGATCTCAATCAGATCTCAATCAATAATTACTCACCAATCGCTTACACTCTCTGTGGCCAGTACAATGTAGTGGCAAGGATCATTCTGACTCTTGGTGAAAATGTCAGTCCACCAGCTCTTTTGACTGCCCAGCTTCCAAGTGTAAGGAAATAAATTGAACATCCCTCGCTTCAAAAATCTTTTGATCTCCTGTGTCCACTGGTTATGCAGGTTCATAGGGCAAATGATAACAAAGGGCTGGCTGATGATGTTACCCTTCTGACCCTGCCATTTCTTGTTAGCTGTCATGATGAAATGGCATCATGTGGTGAGTCTGGATTGATCCTTGAAAAAGTGCCCTGAAATTTGCTGTGTTTCTCAAAGAAACAGCAGTAGAATGCCAAGCACACAACAAATCCCTGGAATGCCTTCTCAATACTAACTCCATCCATGAGGAGTACTAGTTCACCCTTGAATGCCCATTCCAGCATTCAATATACATATGCCAATAACCTGATGCCAGCATGGACATAAGACCTTCTGAGTACTGGCCTCTGAGGTGACCCACTTCTCATCTTCTTTGCTCCAAGTGTCTATCATCCCATTTGAATCTGTGTACTTCTGAAAAAATGGGAGTGCCTTGGTATCCTTGAACCTGAGATTGGCCCAAAGTTGTTCCTCTGATAGCCCTAACAGAGCCTCCATCTGCCATAAAAAAAATGATGTATATCACAAACAAATCATAACTAACAAGCCAGTAGCTAAGCTGTAACTAGATCATTTGTTTGACATAAGAGATGAGACAGGAACACAGCAAATGCAAGCAATGAGATGTGATGAATGAGATGAGAAGGCATGGGTACATTATGAAAGGAAAGGGGGGGAGAATTGTGTCTTTAGGCTTCATGCTCAGAGTAGTTGATGGGAAGACAGCCAGCACCCATATGCTGGACAATGTGGTTGCTTGAAACAGAGTTATCAACCTTGAATCCAGAGTAGAGCTTGAAGTGGGGGTTGCTGCCACATTCCAAGGGAAGAGACTCTCCAGCTAAGAGGTTGTGGTTGTACTCAAAGGATGGACTGGGATATAAAGCTGGAGAACTGGGAGGTGCATACTCTGAGCCTGCTGCTGCCACATATGTATATTAGCTACAGTACCATGATCAAGGATCCTTCACCATATTCAAAACAAGAGCCTGGTGGACCAGGCTCAACTCTGATGGATTGAAGGTGAGGAGGTAACAGAGGACATGGTAAGGACGTCACTGCTTGCACAGATGCTGGGATGCGCACAGCTGCAACTTTTCACATGAATCCAGACCCAACTGCTGCAAGTTCCTTCTTGAAATATATCACCAGTGGCAGTCCAAGGTGTACATACATCAGCATACAGATATACTTATGTCCTTGGAAATAACCACAGCAGGCAGTCACAGAATGGTGGTCTGAGATCTTTATGTTTTGAAATATGATCCAAAGATGGCCCCTTCAAACCAAAGAGTGTTGCCATGGTTCAAGGCTTTCCCCATGGCCTCACAGCAAAGAGCACAGAGGAGCTAAGGGCTAGTCAGAGACAGAATATCTATATGTGAAATAACTGACTGCAGTACCAGAGAGTGCATACATAGGCAGTGGGGTTGTTTGGTAGCTTGATGTGAAGTGTCAGACAGGTGATGCCTTCTGGGTATACCAAAACTTCAGGTAAAAATCTTCAAAATTGGTGTTTCCAACATATTGAGCAGTTTCCCCCTGCAACCAGTGTCAGTATGGGTAAGCTCCCCATGCTTTGTTGCTCACATTTGTGCCATGTTCATAAAGGAAAAAATGAGAAGCATCTGTTTGATCCATAATCAAGGCAGTCTGGCCCATCTTCCATGCTTGCAAGGCCTCCAGGCCATCTCTGATCAAAGGATCAAGGCAATTGGCATATCTGACTGCAAATGCTTCTGCAAATTTGGCAGGTTTTGATCAAACACATGTCAGCTCCTTTGCCAGCTGCAAGGTGTGTAAACAACAGGGCAGTATTGTGCATCTGTGGGCAAGGCTTACCAGGAACGTGAACTCAGAGTCATAGCTAATGGCTGAAAGAGTTGTGAGAAACAATATGAATACCCTATAAAAGAGAAAGAGAATGCTTACAGCAACCCAGCTTATTACAAGCAGCATAAATGTTTTTGCTGAGGTTGGAGTTGTGCAGGTCAGCCTTAGTGTCACCATAGAGTTAACCAATGTCTTTGATCATATCATTCACAGCAGAGAGGTGGGCAGTGTGCAGCACTTCCTGGACCTCTTCAGGACAACCAGCCAATTTTGGAACCTCTCATGACTTAGAGCAGACACAAAAGCAGGAAAGGCTTGTGGCTGCTCAGGTAGCTTGGGAATGCTGGTATGAAGGTACATTTTCATACTGGCCAGTGTCAGAAAAGGGGTGAAGCTGGCTTTGCAGAGATATGTTTGAGCCACATTGCTGCTAATTATCAGTGAAAACATTTACATCCAGTTTGCTTATCTGTAGCTTTGGAACTGAGGCAGCACAACAGGGTATTCAAAATACAAGCCATACCTGAGTCATGCTTGTGACTGCATGCAGCATTTCATACACCAAGTCAAGTGCATTGCCCTCTTGTAGGTTGAATGAGGGAAGGATAAGAAGGTGGATGGGGTTATCAAGCTGCTGGAAGCCTGGCATATTTGGTGTGGGGTTGAGGATGCAGGTATAAATGATTGGAGGGATGAGGGTGTCTTGGGGAGAGGCAATGCTGGGTCATGGCCATGACCGCAGAGAGATGTGTACTAGAGGATAAAAGGAGCATTAGCAGTCTTTGAGAAAAGACACCTGCCATCTATTTGCTCCCTTTTTAGTACCTTGTAAACTCTGACATTCAAATCTCAGCAGGGCTCAACCCCCTCATTATTATTTTATGAGGGCATCTGAGTCAGCTATGCTGGAAGACTTCACTCACATTGAGCATGCTGCTTCAAATGCCACAATCACAGTGGTTCTGCTGGAACTAATTGTGATATTAGGGTTTAAATGACATGCAAATTGATATTGAGGAGTCATTTATCATCACAGAGATCAAGTGGGGTGTACCAAAATCAATAAAATTTCCAGATGAAGAGCTGTGAGCCAGTAAGTTGATGACCAGGAGTCATCACAGGGATCACTGGGATCAAACAGGGATTTATAATGGGTGTAAACTAGGTGGTCAACACTGAGGTGTCATTACAACAACAGGTCAACAGGTCAGTGGGTCAACAGGTCAATGCCAGCCAAAAGTGACAAACAGCTACATAGAGTCTGTATAGGAGTGAATAGAATCATGTGCTGCTAGATGATAGTGATGGACTATGTATGATGTTAGCTATTGCATAGTGGTGAGAATGCAATGAAAAACTTGCTCACCTCAGTCATGTATGATGTGACGAATGAACTGAGGGAAGACAATGATTTAGTCCTTGTTCAGATACAATAAATTTTACTTCAGCTAGCATGTAACTTCGCCAAGTGCCCATAGGCTGTGATCATGTGACAGGGTTGTGATCCAAAGATTACATAACAGGTATCACTTGAATCACTAAGCCCTTCACAATTCAGTATCTACCATCCAGCTGTTTTGCAGGTGCTAGATCAGAGCAGCCTAGCCGGCTTTTACTATGATGATGTTGATGGTGCTGTGGTTGACAACAGTACTCATGCTGGATGGAATGGCTTTTGCAAGGTGAGATCCAAGTTCAAACTGATTTTTTTGCCTACTCACTGACTAAGACACTTGGTTCTCCAACTGCTGCCCCATTGATCTGCAGGACCTCTATCCCACATCTCTTCAATGTGGGACTTGTTTATAGTCTGGAAGCCACCTTGAAGGGATGGATTGTCAATCTGTCAGTACTTTGTCGTCTGCCATGGACCTTGAGGCATAAAGCCTTATTTACAGTGAACTTCAATGTTGCTGCCATCTCATCTTACTTCTCATGATGGTAATCACTCACATCATCTACTATTACAGGCTCCTCTTTCTCTCAAAGCATGAACAAATCCCTTATCACACATCAATTCTGACAGGTGGAGGAACTCCTCAGCAGTCATCCTGATCACATCAAAACTTCACTGGGTGTCTCTCATGATGTGTTCAGTGCCATTGTTGAGGTTATGGTTGAGAATGGGTTCAGGGATTCATGCTATGGAATTTTGGTGAACGAACAACTTGGTATATTCATTCACACTTGTGTGATGGGTCTGAGTACACATCATGTTGTGGAGAGGTTCCAGCACTCGCCAACTACAATATCCAAGTGAGTGTCTTAGTTATAGATCAGATAATAACAATGTTGACAAACAACACAGATACTTCAGAGATCCGCTTGATTTTTTCTCATCTGGACACTTTTATACCTCCAACATCAAGCTACCAACTGCAAATATCCCCATATTAACCAAGATCACCTCTGATCCCTGCTTCCAGTGTTGAATTATATATGTAGACATGTATGTAGTAATATATTTGAAGTAAGGACTTACAAGTCCAGTATGGTCCAGGTTAGTTCGCTCAGTTCAAGGTATACTGTAAAATATCAGACACAGACTCCGGATACTTCAGCAGACTGCTACATAAGTCCGCTCGGACTTAGGAAGGATTCATTCCCCTAAGCAAACCTCCATGGAGAAGTTCATATATCTACCTGTATTGTATATATACCAGAATTACTGTCCTGATGACAATAGAGACTTTAGATCCTCTTCCCACATTTCCCCTCAGTTGTATTTTCCTCCTAAGGTGAGTTTGAGGGGCAGCCTCTGTGCCATCTCCTATAGGCCTGCTCAACATCTGGTACTTTGAAAACTGTGTTGGGGCCGTTGATGGCTCTCACTGTTGAATTATATATGTAGACATGTATGTAGTAGTACATCCAAAGTATGGACTTACAAGTCCGGTATGCTCCAGGTCAGTCCGCTCAGTCTGAAGTATAATGTACTGGACTCAGGGAGGATTCATTCCCCTAAGCGAACCTTGATGGAGTAGTCATACCTGATGACAATAGAGACTTTGATTTCTCTTCCCACATTCCCCCTGAGTCAGATATCTCTCCTAAGGTGAGTTTGAGGGGCAGCCTCTGTGCCATCTCCCATATGCCTGCTCAATAGGTTATGTTACGACGCTGCCGCACCGTCGGTTCTGGACCAAGGTGAGGTGTACAAAGATACTAGTAGCAGGCACTCTGAAGTAGCCTGAAGACTTAGGAGGGATTCCTAAGAGACCAGAAAATATGTGGTATATTGCGTAGAACTAGCTGGGGAGCAAGTTCTACAAAGCAGGGGTTTATATATGTTACAGGATCACACACAGACCAAGCTATGTGCAATAGTAGGCTAATCTAAATAAAGAAGTGCCTTATGGAAGCTGGCAGGCATGCCATGAGGTGATGGGATCAAAGAGGCAGTGTGGTTCTGAATGGAAGAGAGGAACTGGTCTAAGGGTACATCAAAAGGGAGCAGTAAAACTGCTAAGATGAAACAGGGGAAAGAGGGTTGTGTAGATCTTAGGAGATCAACACAGGAATGGGATAGTGGTCCGAAGTAATGGTACTACTTGTCCACAGGGTGGGAAATGAAGGCCAATGTTCTAACGTTGTAAGTAAAGCGGAATAGGGGAGGACCGAACTGTTGGTTTGTAACAATATCCTGTTCTAAGGTGGGAGACACTGTACTCCCAAGATACTTCTTAGAAGTCGCTGTTGTAGGCATCATGGTCAGATTCTGGGTCGTCCTGGAATGGACAACTAGAGGTGAGGTGACCGGTCTGTTGGTAGAGGGAGCAGCGATGGCGAGGACAATCATATTGTGGGTGTTTGGGGGTGGCCTTGTGACAGTAGGGGCAATGGTAGGAGGGGCAGTTGGGACAGCGATGTCCCGCTGTTCCACAGTGGTAACACCAAACAGTTCGTCGGGTAGGGGGTTCTGATGGGAGGGTAAAAGGGTTGTGGAGGGATCCTGGGGAGGATTGTTTCGATGGGGAATAGGGGGGGTTTATCGCCTCTTGGGTGAGTGTGGTGGGAGGACTGGGCTTTGTCTTGTTTGAGAGTGGAAGTGAAGGTGGGCCTTGGTTTGGCGCAGGTGGGGTTGGATGTAATTCCGGGGGTGACATGAGGGAGAAAGCATTTCGGTTGTAGTTGTTGCGTTCAACTGGGGAGAGGGTTGTGAGGAGGGGGTTGAGGATGGGCCCGACATCATCCGGGTTAAGCTGGTCCACCACTTTCCCAAGACCTTCGTGATAGAAGAGGTCGAGGGTCTGTTGATATGCTTCTGAAATGGACTGGGTAAGGGCTGTGGTGTACATGGTGGGTTGCCTGACTGGGGCCAGGTTTTCCTGGACTTGGCGAAGGATGGTGTGGGTTCGGTATAGCTGTCCCAATTGGACAAGGGTTGGGTTGTGGTAGTAAGCGGAAGAGGCATCAAGTAGATGAATGAGGGTAGAGTTGTCGAGGATGGATGCATAGAGCATTCATCATTGGGTAGGGGGAAGATGGTTGGAATGTAGTGGGGAGCGGGTGGAGGAAGAACAGATGGGTGGCATGAGGGAGTGTCATATCATCAAAGGTGGTGGGTGTTTTTATACTCGGCAAGGATATCAAGGGCGTTTACAAGGCTGAGTTCGGCCTCCCAAGTACGTTCCAATAGGGGATAGCCTTTCCATGCCACGAGGTAGCGGTGACGTTTGGCAGTGCCCCGGTGTTTAACGATATGGCTGACTTTGTATTCTTCCTCGGTACCAGTAAGCTCCGGAGGTGGTTGGGGGAAGTTAGGGCCGTGTTCGTCAGTTTCGGTATAAGGGGTTAGGAGGGAGGCGTGGAAGACCGGGTGAATCTTTCAGGATGGTGGTAGGTTTAGTTCGTACGCTATGGCAGAGATGACTTTTGTGATGGGAAGGGGTCCATGGTGTTTCGGGGAGAGTTTCCGATTGGACGATATGGCAAGGTTTGTGGCTTCCAGCCACACCTTCTGTCCGACGGTAAAGGGGGTGAACTTGTGATGGGATCGGTTGGCCATGACCCGCTGGGAATTGACTAAGGCTGACTTGGCTTCCTCCCGAGCAGAGGTAAGTTCAGAAAGCCTGTCCACTAGATGGGGAACAAAGATTGGACCAATTTTGGGGTAGGCACGAGGTTGATATCCCATCATCAGGGAAAATGGTGATTGTTTGGTGGCTGAGTGAGTTATGGAGTTGTGATGAAACTCTGCCATTGGAAGGAGATCAGGCCAGGATTTGGGTGTTTCCTGGCAGAATAGGCGTAGGTAGGTCTCCAGTTCTTGGTTGACGTGTTCGGTTTCTCTGTCTGGCTGGGGATGGTAGGCAGTTGAGAGTGTGATGTTGTAGTGGAGTGGTCTGGATAGTTCAAGGGCAAAGGTGGAGGCGAACTGTGAGCCTCGGTCAGAGATGATCCGGTTGTGTAGTCTAAATCTAGGGAAGACATGTCAGTAGAAGAGGTTGGCCACATTGGCCACCGATACTGTTTTTGAGCAAGGGATGAAAAGCACCCCCTGAGTAAGGCCATGGTCCACCACGACCAAAACGGAATCATGATTACCGACTGTAGGGAGGCCGAAAATTAAATCTATAGTGAGGTGTTGGAAGGGGCAGGTGGCGGTGGTGGGGACTGGGGTGAGCGGGGGTCTGGTGGGGTGAGTATTAATTTTGTGCTGTTGGTAGACAACACACCCAGCAATATAATGCCGAATAAAGGTGGACATTCCAGGCCATCAATAATCCCGGGAGAGGAGGGCGAGGGTATGAGCAGCACCAGCATGGCCACCATGGGGAGCGTTATGGATGGAGGACACCAGAGGTCCTCAGCAGTCGTCAGGAATATAGAGCCGGCTCTGAAAGATCAGGTTGGTACCATCGTAGGACCAATCATCCGGGCGGGCACGGGGAAGTAAACTGGTCCCGAGGGACATCACGGTGAGGGCATTGGCAACAAGAGGATCCCCTTTGATAGAGGAGTTGATCTTGTCCACGATCGCAAGGTCGAGAGATCTGGAGAAGATACCGTCAGGAAGGAGTTGGGTAGGCGTATTGTCGTTGGAGGTATCAACAATGTCATGGTGGGAGAGGGCATCAGCCAGGCCCATCTGAGTTCCAGGGACATGGGTGAACGTGAGGTCATAGTCCTGGAGGAACATTTTCCAGCGAGCCTGGCAGCGAGAGAGTTTTTGGGGTTCCTTGAAATAGAGGTGATTCTTGTGGTCGGTGAGGATAGAGACGGGGTGGTTGGTACCCTGTAGGTACTGTTGCCATTCTTCAAGGGCGAAGATGACCGCTAGGAGCTCGCAGTCGTAGATATCGTAGTTGCGTTCAGCCGGGCCACACAACTTGGAGATGTAGGAGCAGAGGTGGAGGTCACCATTGGTATCCTTCTGCATGAGGAT
>JBBPNY010000554.1:0-15677 GCA_038091165.1 Rubroboletus pulcherrimus
ATGGGATGGACAGTACCTCACCTGACGAAGAAAAGACGCGATAGCCTCATCAAAGGGTGGTATTAGAAACCAATCTACATCCGGCTTGAATTGAGTTTATGCCTAGTTATGTGCGTTGGCGGCGAGTGTTCAAGTGGAATGTCGCATTGTCAAGGAACGCACACTTTAAGAGGAACGACACTCAAAAGACGAGGTCTTGTCTGACAATTCTCACAGATCAGAGACAGAACCGTGTGTGAACCATCGAAGCGAATTCCGAATTTGTAGTAATACATCGTGGGAGGGCCGCGGCACTTTCGCCCAACCCGCCAGAGCTCTGACAAACCGTCGCCACAAACGTTATGGGGATTCTTCAATCTTGGATGGCCGGCAAATGGCAGGTCAGGATAGGTCATGACCACTGCTCGGCCCCCTGATAAGTCGGACTGGGTCCGCACATATATTTAGCAGATGCTTGCTTATATTCTCTCTCCCCGGTTCCTTGCGGCGCACCGTTTATACCATGTCGTCCAAGAAAACATGGACAGAGTGTATCAGGTAAATTGTAGCTTTCTCTCCCTCAACCTCACCCAGAGTCGTTGACAGTGGCCACAGACATTTCACTCCTGCATGGCATACAGTCATTATGGGTACAGGCGTAACTTCCTCCCTGATACACAACTTTCCCTACGGCCACGGGAGCCCCCTCATCAGAATCTTCACACTCATCATATTCTTCCTTAATCTCCTGTTGTTCGTCTTGATCAGTGTTGCCACTGTTGCCAGATATGCATTGTTTCCAGACCTGTGGTCGAAAATGTTGCGTCATCCTGCCCAAAGTTTGTTCGTAGGTGCCGTTCCAATGGGTTTTGCTACCCTGATCAACATTGCACTCGTAAGTGACACTAGACTTTGTACTCCGGTGAAGATTCAATTTGCGCAGGATATGAATCTGGAAGCCGGCTTCGGCGGACTGGGATTCCTTTATTTCTTGTGGGGCTGCTGGTGGGTTGACTCGATTGCTTCCTTCTTGTGTGCATTTGGCATGGTATATACAATGTGCGTCGATGACCCCCGTCTCTGCGTCTTCCTCTAATAGCATGGCAGGTCGAGCATTCACACACACAGCCTTTCAAAGATGGCAGCAGTATGGCTTTTACCAGCCATTCCTCTCCTCGTCGCCTCGTCTACTGGTGGTCTGCTATCTGCAGCCCTCCATTCACAGTCAACAACACTTGCCCTTCTCACCACGGCTGTTTCCTTCACTATGGTCATCATCGGACTTAGTCTCACGCTAATGATGACCACGGTCTATCTTTCTCGGTTGATTATTTACGGCCCGCCAGATACAAACTCGATCTTGTCTGCCTTCCTTGTTCTTGGGCCGTTTGGTCAGGCAGGCTACTCGTTGCTGCTCAATGGTGCCAACCTTGCTGCACTGCTCCCCTTACGTATCTCGGGAAATTTCCCGATGTCTGCCATGACGGGACAACTCCTTTATTCCTTCTGCTTCTGTGTGTCCTACATCCTATGGTCGATGGGGATATGCTGGATCTCCATTGCGCTCTTGTCCATAATCAGCGTTTTAAAGCAATCGGGTGCCCCGAGTTTTGGGATGGCGTATTGGGGTCTCGTTTTCCCGAACGGCGTATTTACCCTACTGTCAGTACAGTTAGGGAACGTCCTGGATAGTGGGTTCTTCCGGGTTTTCGGTGCGCTTTGGTCATGTATGTTCTTCGTGACTGCTCCCTTCCGTCTCCGCTAATTGCAAAATGTCCTTAGGCATCGTCTTCTTCCTGTGGCTCACGATATCAATTCGTACCATCCCTGCAATCATCGACCGCTCTATCTTCAATGCACCCTGTCTTGCCACTGCCTCGGCATTACCTCGCAATTCGGACCTGGAGGGGGACCCAAATTCCTCCTTGTCTAATCAAGGGTCCGTGCAATGTTCGGCAGGATCTCTGGCAATCAAGAACGAGTAGACTATTTAAGCACAACCGTTGTCGTACCTTTGATTCTATTTACTATACTCGATAGATGTATATTCTATTCTCTAAAGCCAATACGTACCGAATCCAAGTATGGCTGGCGGAGCTAGTGTGACCGGATTACGCTCGGGTGGCGGTACACGTCCGGGGGTCCAAGTCTCCTAGACTTGTTGGCAGCAATCGTGCGTATGCTGGCAGTAAGCCACATTGCACTATTCCACATTCGACAGTTCCCGCATAGTTTGGAGTTATTTTATCTTTAATCGTCCTCAGCATGCCAAGCACCGCAGGCTACGAACCATTACCCCAGCATGCGGAGGAAGACGAACAAACGGTCAACGGCGGCGACCACGCTCACGTTGTTAAACCTTCGCACGGACAAGCACTTAAACGTCCATTTAAACCAGGTCACATAGACCTGAGTAAACTGGATAATGCATTCAAGAGGTGCGGTGGTAGGTTTCCTGGTGGGACTCGACCTGACTGTGAGCTAGGTGGACAGAATCCATTGCGCAAAAGGTGAAGCGGAAGAAGAAAGTGGAGGACCATTCGCGCAAGGAGATATGGCAGAGCGTTTTTGATCCCTATACTCTACCCTTCGGAGTGAACGAGGGTGCGGTGTCTGTGGTAAGCCGTGGCTCGTGCACCTCTTATGCTTCCCTGAGCCGCATACATTTTGGATAGGTCAGAACATTGGACCACAACCCCCCAGTGACGCAAGCTACCTTTGACAGGTATGTTATGGTGCGGCCCGGTCTCTCGACTACTACCCACAATTGTCAGCATTACGCAGTCGGTTCGGAATGCGATTGCAGCGGGCATTCACCCCAAGATGATTGTCAAAGGCTCGTCTGGCTCTTACTTCGCTCGTGCGAAAGTGGACGGCAGGGTTCAGACCGTCGCGTGAGTGTTTATCCACCGCATTCCGAGTATCTCTGGTTGAGCCCCACACAGGGTATTCAAACCCAAGGACGAAGAACCGTATGGTCGTCTTAACCCCAAGGTAGGGATTTTTGTTGTGTGCCCTGTAGAATAAATTTACAGGATGGCGCAGACTACGAAATGGCTTCACCGTCAATTCCGTTGGATTATCCCGTTCGGTCGATCTTGTCTCATACCAAATTTAAGGTGATTGTTGCGTTTATGTCGACTTCCGCGCAGCTTATGCGGACTGTTTATCTCAGCTACATATCGGAGGCAGCCGCTTCCTTACTCGATGAACGCCTCTCACTGAATATTGTCCCACGCACCCAACTAGTGTCACTTTCGAGTCAGGTTAGCATAAATAACTTTCTTGGGACGATCTGGAGATTCACATCCCGTCAGGCCTTTTTCTACGATTGGCTCGATAGAAGTGCAGCAAAGAAGGGAAAACCATTGCCAGAGAAGATAGGCAGCATGCAGCTTTTCATGCACGGATACTCTGGTAAACACCTCTCTTGCCATTAGCACCAGGCTCTGACTCAAATTGCGTTTTATAGACGCTTCGGACTTCTTGCGCAGACACCCGTGGCCGGGTCGTTCGCTAGCCGATACCTTTGACGACTCGCCTCACAGGAAGGGGCTGTCAACAAAGAGATTCTTCTCTGCACTGAAGATCATTTGCGGAAAGACTGGCAACGAAGAGATGGAAGAGGAAGACCCGGAGGAAGAACGTGCTTTATTCGATGTCACGGAAGAGAGCGAATCCGGTCGCCCATTCTATTGGTCGAGAACTCTCCAGCAGAGTTTCAGAGAAGAGCTTGAAAAGTAAGCCTTTGTTTGGACGCGCGAGATTCCACGTGTTTACGACCTTATCTCTGCAAGACTCGTAATATTAGGTATTTTTGGTTGGTTTCTATCTTGATGTAGGATCTGAGTATTGTTATTGTCTAGATTATCTCATGCTCAATACCGACCGAGGAGCCGACAATTACATGATCAAGTACTGCGAAGGCGACCATGAGAAGTCACTGATTGATGTAGCTCCTCAGCCATCTAAACGGCCGCAAATGTCACTTATGAACGAGCTTCGACACTCAGGCATTTCGGCGCCCTCGCAGTCCACGGTAACTTTTGCAGACACTGTCCTACCTTCTCAGGCTTCATCATCGACACTTCCAAATGACTTTACTCGCCACCCGCACGTTCACATCGCTGCTATTGACAACTCACTTTCCTTCCCTCACGAACACCCGCAAGGATGGCGGTCGTATACTTACGGATGGCTTTACCTCCCCGTGAGCTTGATTGGCCCACCATTCAGCGAAAAAACGCGGCAACACTTTTTACCACTCCTGACCAGCAAAGCTTGGTGGGAAGAAACGACATTCCAACTACGGAAGATATTCGCTGTAGATCCAGATTTCCACCCGAAGATGTTCAAGGTGAGTGCTTGCTCGGCGATGCACGTTGATCCTCGTCACCTGAGAATTGCATTACCAGAGACAGCTGGCTGTCATCAAAGGACAAGTTTACAATATCGTCGAATCTTTGAAGCACAGTGTGAGTCGTAGTTCGCATCGCTGCCAAGAGATATATTGAGAGACCTTCCTTATGCCCTAGGACGAAGGTTGGTTGCGTTCTTACTAAACACAGTTACTCAGTTATTCATTGGCCTCTAGGTCCTCTAGAGTTAACTCGGCGGACGAAAGCACTTGTCTGGGATGACGAGACTGAAGTCATGGAAGAAATGACACACCCTGCAGACGCGGGACCCCTCAGCGCCTCTCCTCGTCCATCAATCAGCACTTTGCCCCTTCCCCCTCGTGCCCGTAGTCTTAGCCATTCAAGCGAATTTCCTCCCCCTGTGCGCCGGCGTTCGTCTGAGGCGAACCGACCGGTCCCCTTTTCCGCGAAATTTCAGAAAGTCCATCCTGGTACCACAGGGGTCACCGTGCTTGAGCACCTCGAGAGGTTGGATGCAGTTGAAGCTAGTTTACAAAGGCTTGGCGTTGACGAACCCCTGATCGAGGAAGACGAGGAGGTAGATGTGGGCGAGTCCTCCACAGGGCGTGAACGTACATCACTTCTTATACAAACGGAAGAGGGGTGCGCGGTACCTCAGGACTTGTCTGCGTCGGTGCCGCTTTCACCCTGTGCGAGTCCCGATGGGATGACATCCTTACCTGGCGACCAATCGCTTGCTAGTTCCATGACAGAGGAGGATTTGACAGCCATGTCTAAATCTATGTCGCATGTCGAACCTCCCACGGCACGGCACATGAGATGGAATAGCCATGCAGCGCACTCGAGACAACAACTAGACAACACCCTGGAGTGGATGACCACAGACGAGGCCGAGCAGCGCAAACGTACAGTTATTGTCGAGGTCAGTGCTTTGACCATTATTCTATCGAAGAGATATTCAATACCTCCCGCAGCGCCTTGAAATGGTCCAAGCAAAGCCATTGTTGAGCTGTTGGTAGTGTCTGATCCGAATGTCTCGGGGCAGCTATAGACTACACGTTGCCCGAGTAATTACTTAATCCTATTGGCGGTCTCACCGTGGGAGCGTGTCTGATGTCCAAGTGTCTGCTAGTTCCGGTCGCCCTCAACACCAACCCGCTATGTCTGCCACTGTGTCTCCCCCTGTTCTCAATGTACATACGCCAGCCTCATCCTTTGCCGTCGTGCATTCTTGTCAGTAGGTGCCGCACTTCTCATTGATGCCACGCTCTCAGTTCCTAGGGCGTAGTAAAGGACGAGTCGATGCAACAGCTTTGTGACAAATTGACTCGGAAATGCCGTGCAGAGTTTCGCGGGCAACGGATTCAATCAGGATGGATCAAATACATTTGGGGTGACACTGTCTGGAATTTAGATGATAGTAATGCTCCTATTCTTACCCTCAGACTCTTAGGGTGTGTCTCACCCGTCCTGACCCCGTTTGGGGTCTCTCTAGATAGCGACTACACGATTTTTACTTGGCGTCAAAATTCCCCTTCGAGTTCGGCCCAAGCTACATCAGCCATGTCGGCTACCTTACACGTCCACGATCCTGCAGGTCAACTTCCAGAGCCACCTGCCTACCGAAATCCCTCATTCTACCTGTTTCACCCTTCTCGCTCGGTGTCGCCCCGGTTTCGTTCACGAGGGCGCTCCAAAGGAAAGAGCCCCACACAACATGCGGCTTTAGGGGAATCAAGAGCTGCAAAGCACAGAAAGGAATTTCAAAAGTTCCATAGCGAAAATGGCGTGAGGACCGTCATGGGTACCATTGGTCCCGTCGAGAACGGTAGGTGTCCCAATTCTCTTCGTATTTTAACCAGTCCGGGCGAGGGTTGACCCGGATCCATAATTCCCCATAGTACGAATGCTCCTCAAAAGTGGTTATCGCCATGTGTACATGTCAAGAAAGTTTGCCCTGAAACACGGATTCATACCCGCCGACGCTGCACCTGGACATTATGGCTACGGCGGGCTCGTCAATCTCGGAAAATGGCCTATAACGCTGTCGCCGGCACCTACCTCCACTCTCGGACCGGTTGGAGTGTCTACAGCTGGCAATTCACAGCCGCCACCCAAGCCAAAGAGCGTTTCTATAACCGTCTACCTCTCCGAGGAACCTCACTTTGATGTTGTCCTTGGACGTTCTTTCTTCGAGCGCAGACAGATACAGACATCGTCCATCGATCCGACCGAGGTAGTCTGCATGGATACTGGAGAGAGAGTTGAATGTGAACTGGTGGTGCTCAAGGATGGCAGGGGAGATATCGTAATTGTAACCTAAGACTCCTGCTGGCTTGATCGTTTTCAAGGCGCTCTACTCTGTCGTCAAGATCCTCTCATGCGGTCTCATTTGCCCGAGCTACGAAATAAAATTAAAGGAACTCGTAGCAAGAAACGATTCTCTTCTTCATTGTGATACCGTCCCGTACCTATCTGTAGATAATAATCCAGGCTCACGCTGATCTGACGTATTGTACGGCCTTTGTATAACGTGGTATCTCATCACTGGGTCTGGATGGTGGCCACACTGTCCGGCTCTGGGGAAGGTGAAATCAGTACGACTCAGCCAAGTCTAGAAGCGCTCGTACCAAAGCTGCTGATGCCGTTGTCAACCAAGCTGCTCGAGAGTATCGACTGGACAAGGGTGGGGGGGATAGTGGCGGTGAAACCCTGGAAGCTGGCCTTAAGATCGGCTGAAGAATAGGAGAAAAAGGCGATGTACCAGAAGAATCTTTCCAAGATCGTTCGTGATGGTACCGCCGTTGTTGGTAACGTCCTCCTTGTACTTTTCGTACGACGACAGATTGCTGAACGTGAGTATGAACGCTATGTGAAAGGATCGGTCATTCCGAGAGCCGGCAGACTCTATGAATACGGTGGACATACTTTGGGACATGACCTAGGAGTTCGATGGGTAGAAGATGGGTGGAAGGATCTACAGGGGATCAGTGTGACGGAGTATTTAAAGGTAGTAACTGCGCAGCACCCTTACCAAGCTTGTCCGGCGAGTCCGAATGCAGCCTATCCTGCATTATTCGTCAGGATGCGCGCGCAGCGAAACGGAGGACTTACAACGGCTACATCAATATTTAGGGGCAACCTAAATGTGAGATAAAACTTGAAGAAAAAACACCAGATATGATTGAAAGTAAAGACTTGGAGTTTGCCAGAAGGGTGACGTCCAAATGCTGGACGAAACTTGAAGTCCTGTGTGGCACTAACTGTAGGGTATTACAACGGTGACTCAAAATGGAACAGCACAAATTCTGTGATGCTGTGCATTTCCATTTTGAGTCACTGTAGCCTGTAGCAGTCACAGCATTAATAATATGTAATCTGACGGATGGCAGTGGCCTGTCAAAAATATTGGTTATTCCGAACTGGATGACTCTGATGAGCAGCCAATACCTTCGTCGTTGTCGGCTACGGTTTTCACTTTATTGGCTGACCCTCGCACAAAATAGCTGCCAAGTCCATGAAAAAGTTGGATTTAAAAAGACCGCCAGGCGATGCGCCAGAGTATTCTGAATCGCACTCGGACTTGGAACACATCCTGTACATCCCTGAGCGATAGAGGAGATAACGATCGACCTGGATAAACGAGTGTGGCGAGACCGATCTACAAATACTTGAACAAGGTAAAGATATATGCATACTACGCGGTTACACATTGGTGCCGCGCACTGCTGTGTCATAGTTTGGGGGAGGTTCGCTCGCGCTGTGAAACGCCGAGAGGCCCTCGGGCTGTGATACCTCCCGTCCTGGTGTATATGGAAGAGGTCTCCGTCGTGGGGCTTGTCCCTAAACAAAACAAAACATTTACATTTACATAACAATTGGTCTCGTGGAGATTTACGCACCGCATTCGGGAACTGGCTGGTGGGAGTCGCTCCTTCCGTCACAATTCGAGCGTTGAGCGAGTTGGACGCTACATGGGAGGGGTTATCCTGCACAGTACCATTGTTGGCTAACTGCTGGTTTGACCTCCCAACGGCAGCGAGCGGTTGGAAGGAGGTGTCATTTTGGGGCGAGTTTGGGTTGCTCCTGGTCTCCAATGATGGAGCTACGCCGGTCGCAGTCGCTGTGGTCGTCTCAGGGGATCGATACAACGGAGTATAAAAGGTATGTGATTTGTCCAATGCAGCTTTCCAGCGCCGATAAAAGAAGAACGCAGCAGCAGCAGCTAGAACCGCGACCACGCCCTCAATGACCAGGCCAGCAATTGCTCCTGAGCCGAGTGTGCTTGAGATGAAATTAGACAACTCCTATCTCGATTGGATGATCCTAATCACGTACTTTTGTAAACTGTTGTTGCTGCGTTTATAGTATAATGTGTCAAAAAGAGGAAATAATAACCATCGCTTGGAATATACCTTGGAGAAGCACATATACCCGGTGAGGGGGTAACAGTAGAAGTGCTGCTAAGCACACAATCTCATCAACATGCAGAACAGATCAGAGAAGCGTCAATGAGGTACTTCGCTATGGTCCACAGCTGTGCATAATCGATAGTCAAATATTGCCCACTTGCGGCAGGGAGGTTAGTAAGAACAACTTGATGTGTACCGGGGCCAAGATTATCCGCATGATAAATCGTAACTCCATAGTTCGTGGGGTAGGCGTTTGTTGCATTATACTCCACACTGTTGCCACCATCCAATTGAACCGAGTACGGTCCATTGGAAGGTCCCGATGTCCCAAACAACGTCACAGCCTCGCCTGTTAGGACCGTTAGCTTGAAGGAAGACGATGTGTTGTATAATAAGCATGCCCTACAATATACTCAAGTTATTCACATGCGATATTCAAGGGAAAGTGGGCATACTGTAAATGTGAATGAAACACTTGCACCAGATATGCTTGTGATACTGTGAGGAAGTCAATTCGATGAGAATTTTTTTTGCCACCATCACCTACTGGCCAGTGCCATTGTTGAATAAGTTCAAGTTCAAGTAGGTAGAGCTCGACGTTGTCTCCCATGCAGATTGTTGGTATTGAAAGCGAGAATCCACGTCTGGAACTGTTTCGAGAACCAACTGGTCATCTGCACTCCCGACTTGGGATTGCCACACGATCTATGCGCTGTTAACCCGCTGTTGTTGGTAGCATCACGGACTTTTACTGACCATGTCGATGTCTACATAAAAACCAGACGTTCCGCCGGTGTTCACCAAGTACACGGTATGCATTCCCTGGTTGACACTTGCAGTGAAAAGTGACTGCTGGAATAAGTTGTTCCCAGAGCCATTGTTGTTCGGAGAGTTCGAGCTGTCTACTTGAACGGCGTAGGTCCCGTGGTTTGGTCTGTTGGCACCATATATCCAAAAGGCTGTCCCATTGAAGCTGAAATTCGCCGTCCCGTCTGCTGCACTATTCTTCTGGAAGGTACCCAGGTAATAGCTATCCGAGATGATTATTACCGAGGCCAATCGACACGACTTGGGAGCTCACTCGACGGCATAGCTGTCGTCTTGGGATGTTCCAGGAAGCCATGTCGTATCGTACGAGATGAGAGGCGACTTGTCGTCAATTACAGTGGTGAGCAGAGGCATCCTGGAGTCCAGAAGGATGTCGAATATTGTTGAAAGGACAGTTGCCCGGGACAACGACGGTGCCGGATCGACTCAGTGGCCCTGGCTTCGGTATTCAAATATATACCATTGAGTATGATCGGTTTACTCAATACTTCTCAGGATTGCCTCCGTTTGCGTTATCCCCCTGGAGTCACACGGCACATCAAAGACAATCAACGTGATGGCATTGGCATTGAGACCCAGTTTCATCTGACCCTGCAACCTAACAACTTCACCTACGAAGGAGGAGCCGCATCACGAGACTCTGGTTGACCCGAGCCTCCCCGTTCTCCACCTCCACCCCGTACTCGGCCGCGGCCACGGCCCCTGCCGCGATTTTCACCATCGCCATTACGCCAGTCACCATCCGTGCGATTGCCACGATAAGCTGCCGAGACGGAGTTACTGCGACTTGCTCAGAAAAATCATCAAAGTACTTACCACGGTCACCACCCCGATTACCGCCCCGGAAGCCACCTCGGTCCCCTCGATGTAAACCAGTTCGGTCACCACGGAAGCCTCCACGCATGTGACCGCGTTCACCGCGATGGCCTCTACCACGTCCGCGACCTCCGCGGTGTGTTGGCGTGAAACCGTCCTCTTCCGTGTGTGGTGCAGGAGACGAAACATCTCCATTCAAAAGCGGCGCTGACGAAGGTAGATTCACTTCAATGGTCTGAACGACAGGTGTCGCCGACCCAGATGGTGCAAAACTCGCTTGAAGATTCGCAATTGAAGGAAGCCCACCCTCTTCATCTGCCTCTGCCCAGTCAATCGGTTGAGTTGAGATTGTCTGTGTATAGCCAGTTAATCACATGTGTCAGGCAAAAGGGTGTGAACGCTGACCTCTACAGGTTCGATGGAGCCATTTTCAACAACTTGGGAGTGTTCTTCGGGAGCACCATTGGGTTCTACGTCGGGCTTTTCTACCCATTCGGCATTGTTTTCGAATGCTGGTGTCTCCAGCTCGCTCGCTTGCATGAAATGGAAGCTACTGGAGACACTCAAAGAACCAGGAATACCTGCTACTGGCTCATCTACTGGTGCAGCCTCAGTTTCAGTGGACTCTGGTTCGGTCGGCAGAGGAGTAGGCTCGCGTGGTGGATTGAGGAAAGACTGTACGATACTTAACAATCGGGTAACTGGAGCGAGGGTTACCTAGTCTCGTAATCTTAGAATTTAGACAACTTACACGGTACACCGTTGAGGTCGCCCTTGCCAGACAATAAACCGGAAAGAATAGTATTCTTGGTATCATTTTCTTCACCCAGAAGGGCATCGCATGCAGCGAAAATCGCTGAGCCTTCACTGTCATCGAAGTCGAGCACCACAGGGGAAACATCATCGGTTGCAAGCACGGAACGCAAACGAAGGAGCGTCAGTATTGAAGAGATCCTTGAAACATAGGATGCCTATAAGAGAATGTAAGATGATGTAAAATACGAGACCCATAAGTGTCACGAGGCCTTGCCTGCGCAGAGGAAATAGCTTCTTGGACTTTGAGTGACTCTATGCGTTCTGTTTCTGCACGCTTCGATGTTTGATCACGAGATAACTCGGCTTCGTGAGCCTGAAAGTGTGTTGCGTGCATGGTGGTGGGTGGTCATCCGAGGTGAGCATACACACCTCTATTAATTTCTTGACCTCTTCAAGCTCTTTGTAGACAGCTTCGAGAGAGGGGAGGGTTTTGAGTGACCGCTTTTGGTCGTCATTGAGTTTTTCATAGTCGGTTGCTGCATAGCTTGCGATGCGGGACTGTTGTGGGGTTCGGCCAAGTTAACAGCGCAAGCCTTTGGTGTAGACAGGAGGACGAGAGAAGCATACGATTTTCTTGTTCAGAGCGCGCAAGCGCTTCTGCAAGAGTTCAACGACGGGGCTGGTTTTGGAGTTGACGTCGTCGTGTGTGGGGGCTTCGGAAGCTGCGACGAGCTCAGGGGCAACGTTGTCCTCCTTGAGGTCGGTCTCGTTGGGAACCCTGTCGACGAGAGCAGCAGAGGGAGCGTCAGGAATGGTGACCGAGCCTTCTGCGGGGGAGCCTGGTGTTTTGCTCTTGGTGTCAGTCTTGCGCTTTTTCCTTTGTGATTTTGACAGAGCGACGGGGGCAGGGGCACCGGGGACGAGACGAAGAGCAGCAGCAATTTCTTCAGCCATGACAGTGGAAAGTTGTGTTGAACGAGGCAAAGAACCTGAGACGTGGCGAGTGCAATTTGAAGAGGGTCAAGGTGAAATTCCCACGACTACTGTTCATCATCATGCCCGCCGACGAGCTCGTCAGACACGCCGATCTCTCCTTCGTCGACGGCAACATCGTCGTCCTCGCCGGATCCGAGTATTTCCTTGTACACCAGGGCCTTCTCGTCCGCCATTCCCAGGTCCTCTACGATCTCATCAAAGCCATCGACCCCACCCCAACCATCGAGGGTCGCCCTGTGCTCTCCCTACCCGAGTCCTCGCGCAGTATCGCATACCTCTTGCAAGCATTATATGACGGCATGTTTGTGCCATCCTTACATGCTTCTCTTGCGTGCACTTTGACGTTCTCTAGCTCCTTTTTGACGTACGACGGACCGGGCTTTGCCATCGTCGCCAGCCTCCTCCGCGTCCTCACTACTTACAAGGTTCACCGTATCCGCCACGACATTCTGCGCGTCCTCTCATCCTCTTGGCCAACAAACCTGTCCCAGTGGGAATCCCGTGAATGCAGTGTAACGACCCCCGACGGCGTATACTCTCCGCGCCACCATTTACCCCATCCTGTGTCGGTAATCCCTTGTCACTACAACCAATGACTCACTGCCATTCTCAACCGCAGAGAGGTCATCAATTTGGCCAGAGACATCAATGCTCCGTTCCTCTTGCCCTCCGCCATGTACGATCTTTCCCGTTCTGCTCCTACCGAAGCCGCGACAGGTGTTTTCAATGCCCAACTTGGCGACTACATCCATCTGGACGAAACCGATCTCCTTTGCGTTCTCCGTGGACGCGAACATGCTGCACGCTACTTTTCCACCTTCATCGTGAACGAACTGGAAGGAAGAGCTCCCTCCGCCTGGTGTCTTCGTCGTAACGACCCAAACCCTTTAGCGAAGCGTGCTTGTCAAATCGCCTTCGAGGCCATTACATTTGAGCTCCTTCGAGACATCAACGGAATCATCAGCCACCGCCCTTCGGATCCATTGTATGCGATGTCCAACGCCGAGGCGATGCAGACGAGGGAAAGCGCTCCTGAGGATAGCCCTTCTACCATGCGGACATGCGAGATATGTCGTGCGGAATTCTCCTCCGCGGTCCTTGCAGCAAAGGAAGATTTTTGGCGGAAACTTCCTCTCTGGTTCGGCGTAGATGTACCAAAGTGGGGTTGATCATCGTTTCGTATGACTCCCCGCTTGGATGAAGTTCATGTATTTCCGTGTGGTATGGCATAAAACGACTGGTATTTTCATCCGTGTTACCGACATGATGCAACCTGGTGGTTGTCTTCGTTCGAATCCTAGGCTCTGCCTAAGATGGTCGGCTTCTTTGGTAAACACTTCACCATCGTCCCCTCACCGGCTCAAACAGCCTGTCGTTTCAAAGCCGAACCTTAACCCACTGATAACATGACAGAGTCGGAAGAGGGCACAGGGAGCCAGCAGAGCGCCCCAGATCCAACATTATTGCCAAACAACAGAGAGTCGACTAGGGCTGAAAGCGATCAGGACGAGCTCGAGGGACAGGACGCCGCGATGTACGTTGCACTCTATTCCTCTGAGCGCATACACACTGGTCGTGCCAGCGAAACAATAGCACAGATTGAACGTCTTACGCTCAACATTCTGGAGCAAATCGTGGCATCCCTCAAAAAGTCCCCACGGGAACAACGCGATGGCAAAGTTGAGATTCAAATCGCAGACAGAAGAAAAGATAAATCTGGAGGGTGAATACTAGTGCTCGTCTTTTTCCCGACTCTGCCCTGGTGAACCCGTATCGTGTAGAAACGCTTCTCGAGTTCTCCGTTTCCCTGCTCAAAATAAGAGCCCGAGTTCAAAGCCGATTGGTATGCAAAGGAGAGTTCCGTCCATGCTAAGCTCCTGACATACTAGCTACTCACTAGCCCAACTTTTACGGGTGATAAATTTTGCACATGAGGCTCTCAGCCAGGACCTTCCGCTGACCAAACGGTAGGAGACACTCTTCGCTGAGTCCAGGTAACGAACTTCCAGGTCACAGTGATCTATTCTATAAAGATGTCATGCTATTCAAATCACAAAAGACAGTGGACAAGGTAAGCACAACCAATTCATCTCGTAGACATCTGACTAGGTCAGCTCGTGGACGACCTTGCGGCGACCTTGCAGCTCGATAGAGCAGATTTAAACATAGTAATTATTTTACCAGCAATCGCCTTTTGTGGCTAAACCCATGCGTGTAGCGCGCCACCTCGAAGGGCCTCGTATGTGGTAGTGGTCTAATTATACACTTGCTGGATGGCCAAATTTTGCGGGTAAATGATTCCGAGGTATGCACGACCGCTCGCTCGCGGATTTGATCAGGTCCAATGTTGTGATTAGGGCACGCTGATCCCGGCTGGGGAAGATATCGAGCGGTTCGAAGTCAAGTCCGATGTTAGTTGGGTTCTTGTGATCGAAAAGGAGGTAACTTGCTATTTCATCCAGCTTAACTGCTGTTGACGCAATCCTTTTTCGGCATCCAGGCGGTCTTTCAGACTTTATGCCGATTACAGTTCACCAGGTACCCGGGGTTACCTGGGTGTGGGTTGACCGTCACGGTGAAGCATGCCCATCTTTGTGAGACCCCGCTCACTTCGCCTTGCAGGGTAAAGGGTACCCAGATATTGCCACCCGGCAACTCGTGAAGACGTTATCAGACAACTTGCCGGATAAGTAAGCCGCCAGTATCTTTTTCGTACACGCCTTAAAGGTTTCCCAGTATACCAATAATGGGACTGGTTGACGGAGATGCCTATGGTCTGGACATACTTTCAGTTTACAGATATGGTAGTCAAAACCTACGACACGAAAATGAAAAACTCGCTGCGCACCGTATTCAATGGCTTGGGGTCAGAGCCTCAGAACTCGCAGGGTACAGGGCAAGCTGGTCCATGATATCGTTTCTTAAACATTCCTCGCAGCCTAAATATCCACCTGGATACACTGATTCCTATCACGAAACACGACGCAAAGAAAGTAAGTTGTGTAGCATTTGATTGTCATTGTTATCGATGAGCTAACATCGCCGCAGGCCCTGGCAATGCTACGACATCATGGAAGTAGTTTGCCTGTGGAATGGAGGCACGAGGTCGAGATGATTTACGCGGCATTCTCTTACATTTTCTCCTATAGGAAAGAACTCATGCGTATTTTGCACACCAGAAGGAAGGCGGAAATCGAGATCTTGGCTAGTGGCGGGTCGGGAAGTCGAGTTGTCGAAGAACACAGGGGAACGTCATGCCTTGTGCATTATATATGTCACAAAATCCTTCATTTTGTGGAGATGACCACCTAACCTCTGACCAATTGCAACCAGCAGTCGAAGGAATATAGTCGTCCCTACCATTGCACCGCACGATCGATCGATGCAGACCGGGTACTGAAAACCATCGCTGCAAGGAGGCGGTTGAACGTAATATTGAAAGCATCATCCACTTCTACAACACTATATATCTTTCCAAACAAAAGTAGAGAGCTCGTTCACAGCGTATCAT
>JBBPNY010000555.1:0-15643 GCA_038091165.1 Rubroboletus pulcherrimus
GGGTTCGCCTGTTCCTCCCCCCCCTCCAGCGCTACCAGTGGCTTCCCCCGTACAAGGAGAGGAGCCCGCCGAGGAAGCGGCCCCCCCGCCACCGCCACCACCACCACCACCACCTGCACCACCTGCTTCAGTTCCTGTTGCCGAGAAACCTAGCAACAATCCCTTTAGTCGTTTGATGAAAGGAGGTGGAGGCTCCACTCTCGTTACCCCTCCAACAGTCACGGCAAACGGAAGTAGCAATCCTTTCTTTGCCCAGACCGCACCGCCTGCGGCGCCACCACCCCCCAAAAGCCCGGGTATTCCACCGCCAGTTAAAACAACGTATCACACTGCCCCGGAGGATAGTGACGACGACTGGGACAATGTCATGGAGAAGGAGGAGGACGATAGCAGTGACGAAGAACTTGGGACGAGGGATACACGGATGGGTCTGGCACAGCAGCTATTCGGTAATTTGTTACCCGCACGTCCTCAATCGGCTGGACCGGCCCCATCTTCAGGCAGTCCTGGCTCCCCGGGTGCTCCTGCTCCGCCTCCGCCTCCACTTTCCGCACCCCCTGTATCAACAGCGCCGTCTGCGCCGATTGTCGCTCCAGCACCAACAGGTGATCGGGGTGCGTTGCTTGGCGCTATTCAGCATGGCGCTCGGCTGAAAAAGACTGTCACAAATGACCGAAGCGGCGCTGCCACATCTGGGAGGGTCATTGGCGTCACTGCATCGCCTGCGCATATAAATGCTGTTGCTCGTCCACCATCACCAACCACTGTTCCTGCTCCAGGGATCTTTACGGCGTCTCCTCCCGCCGAGCTTTCTGAGGGACTTATAATGGGGCAGAGTGACTCCTTTGGTCACGGAAAGAAGGAATCTGTGGATTGGTACAATGCGCTGGCTGCGGACGTGAACAAGCGGGAGGTGGACCATCTTCCTGTAACTGCGGAGGAAGCTGAGGAAGACCAGGCTGATGCCAATGTGGTCCCTGCCATCCAAGTCTCAGAGCATACTCCAGATAATGGGATGGCCGATGTCGATATTTCCACCGGTGTGTACACCTGTCATCTGTATGCGGTGATCAACACATTGATGTTGGGGCGCTGTTTTTAGAGCTCCGGGTCAGATCCTTGTATCCCTATGAAGGACAGCGAGCTGAGGATCTAGGTGAGAACGTTTACGTTGTCATGTGTCGTTCTGTCGCTGAATATTTGAGTGCCGACTTGCAGATTTTGATACAAACACGGTCATCGTTGCTCATCCATCCAAGTTTGGTGGCGAGTGGTGGTACGGTGCTACTGTCAGGGGTGGAAAATTTGGCTTCTTCCCTCAGACTTACGTTCAGAAAGTGGAGCAAGGTGTGCTGTGCCCCTTATATTTTCCTTGACAGGTCGTATCGCTCACGATGACTGACCAAATACAGTTCACGCAACGGCACTGTACACCTACGAGAGTACGAACACGGACGAGCTTGGATTTAATGAAGGCGACACGCTTACCGTCGTCGACCGTTCTGAAACGGATTGGTGGAAAGTCGAACACGATGGCCTCGTGTTCATCGTGCCTGCCGCCTACCTGGAGGTGGCCGAGGGTTAGTGGATTTCCTTAGCCACAAAAAAGACACTCCCTCTTGAGTTCCTCTTACCTTTTTTTACGTGCTGGAGTGGATATAGACTGAAATATATCTCTTTCCTTTGTTTTTTTTCTTGCTCTGACACCATCGTCATCGTCGTCCTTGCGCCTTGTTTGTTCTTTTTTTTCCTGACTTGAACCCGAACACAAAAACCACGTCATCATGTCTTGCGTTGAAATTTTCTCTCGAATACCAATACACAAATTCGAAAATTCTACGTTTTTGTTTTTTTTCGTTCCTGCAACATGATTTTGATTGCGACTGGGGCGTAGACGTCAATCTGGGCATCTCTAGGCAAGCTCGGTTTGGTTTCGAACGGGACCAAGGGCAAGGGGTCCAGGCCAATCATGCAAATCATGATGGTGACAGTGATTGTCATGAGAGGGTGACTGATGTTTACAGCACACCTTATACTTCCCCCCAAGACACGCGTCAATTGAGAGCGCCTGAGTTGTATGGGACGTCGTCCATGGATGGAGACGAGGACGGAGAGGACGCGTACTATTCGCTGGACGAAGAAGAGGATAGTATATCCAAGCTGGAGCGCGATTCCAGTGAAGGTAAGCGGGAGATGGCGGCGCGCGAGATCGAGCGACAGCGTGTGCTCGAAGCTGCCGGGCTGGTCGTTATCACTCCGCTTACAGGTGTCGAGGAGCGTGAGGATGACCATGGTCGCCACGTCCTATCCGCGCCTGCGCTGAGTACTGTCACACGTTCAAAGTCAGGCTCGGGCTCGGGCTTGGATTCGGGTTCCGTAGGGGCTCAAATTTCGGAGTCTCCGGGACGGAAGCGGCGGCCGGCGCCTGCAGCCCCTCAACGTGGATTATCGCATCTCTTGACAAAGGGCCTCCCGCCGATTCCAACGCTCGATTTACCACGGACAGATTCGTCCTCGGACGCGCACTTTGCATCGTTTGAAACCACCTACGCTGACAAGGACAACGACGTTGAGGGGGAAGAGGGGGGGGAGGAGATACTTGGAATGATGGGCCACTTCAAGGCGAGGTCGAATGGGAGTATCATTCGCCCGGACGACGCGTTTGAGCGGTACGACGCGTTCAAGAAGATGCAAGCGTCGCATGGGCATGGTTGTTCCCCTCTATTTCCACATGCACACGCAACATCGGCATCGGCGAGTAGGATGTCGATGTCGTCGTTTGATACCGGGTCATTGGCACCGACGTCCCCTCCGAGGTCACCCGCTGCATCGGTGACGCCGTCGCTTCGGGAACGAGAACGGGAACGAGAAGGTGGGGGTGGGGGTGGGGGTGGAGAGAGTCGCACGTCACAGTTTCTCAGTTTTCTTGGACGCCACGCGCGTGCGGGTACACCAGATATCCCTGAGCGCGACCGAAAACTGGTCATCTCTGGACCGATCTTACACGCGCCGACGCCCTCGCCAGTCTCGTTTCCACTGATCGGTGGGGACGGTGGTCCGACGAGAGAGGACAGTCCGGTGTTTGGATCGTCTTGGGCGAGTCTGGTAGATCGGTCTGCGTTGGAGGGGATCCCAAAGGAGGAGCGGAAGCGCCAGAAGGCTATTTTTGAGCTGATCTCTACCGAGGGGGATTACGTGCGGGATGTCCAACTCATCGTTGAGGTACGTGGTGTTTGGTGGTGGTGTTGGTGTTGTAGGACTGACCTGGATGATGTTGTACCTTGCAGCTGTTTTATTCCCGTCTGATGGAGGTGCTGGATGAAAAAGCCTCTGCGATGATCTTTTCGAATATCGAAGACATATTGCTCACGAATACGGTGAGGGGATGATTAAGTGGTATTTGATCCTTGACCTGACTTGCTTCAAAGACGTTCCTTTCGACCCTTGAAGAGCGCCAGCGGGACTGTCGCCTCTATATCGACCATATTGGTGACTTGTTGGAAAAACATATGCCGAACATGGGCGTATACCTCGTACGCCGTCGCTCATCCTTGTTTTATTGCTGCACCCCCTCTTACTGGATGGTGTTGCCCCTTCCCTTGGTAGACTTACTGTATCAACCAAGCGAACGCTGGAAAGGTCCTCCAGCAAATGCGGGAGAGAAATCCCGCGTTGGCTACGCAGTTGCAGGTGTGTTTCTTGGTCTTGGCTCGTGATCCATGCGCGGAGCTGTAATCATTCCGCTGTAGAACCTTCGGGAAGACCCATCAGCACGGAATCTAGACTTGTCGAGCTACTTGCTTGTGCCGAGTATGTTCTCCAACTGCCCCCCCCCCAACACTGTTGGGCTGACGTACTGCTGCTTACGCGTTCTCGTGACGCATATTCACAGTGTAACGTCTTACCCGATACCCTTTGCTCATCCGTCAGATCATGCGTTTTACGGATCCTTGCTGGTCATCATCTGCCGTCGTTGGCCCTTTGTCATCGTCGTCATCCACGTCTGGGAGTGATATCGCCGAACGAAAATCCATATCCGCCGCGCTCCAAACGGCCGAAAAGATCCTCGAAGACGTGAACGAGACGCTCCGAGACCGAGAAGGAAGAGAACGTCTAGGAGAGATCAGTCGTACGCTGTGGATCGGACAAGGTAGGCTCGATCTGACGGTACCGACGCGACACCTCGGTCCACGCAAGCTGTTCAAAGAGGGCGTGTTGAACAAGGCAAAGAGTGGGCGCAAGTTGCGGGTGATGTTGTGTAACGATATCCTGGTCCTCGTGGACGAGGGTGAAAAAGGGTTGTATCGCGTGGTGAGTGCCCTGCGTTGATCGATCGGTTAGGAGTGACTGATCGATTAAATATGGCATGGTTGGTGTTCTCAGCCCATTCCGGTGAACGAGATTCAGATCAAACCGTCGAGGAGCGGTCGAGAAGACGTGCTCGTTCGACTTCATTTGCCATACCCGCGTGGGGGGGATACGATCGTGTTGCGTGCATCCAACATTCGAGAAGCCAAGGCGTGGGAAGAGGCCATCTTGGATGTTGGCAAAAAGGCTCGGGAGGGGATCAGACATGTGGTACGGGAGGAGATGTGACTGGCATGGACAGATGGCATATCATATTTATGGTCGCCTTCGCTTTCTGACTTTTTTCTTTTTTCTTTCTTGGGATCGTGTTTGTGTTTTCCTTTGATGGTTACGATGTGCAGACGGACTCGGATAGAAACAGCGTGATGTTATAGTACCCAATCCAGCCAACATGCTGCATCTGCACTGTCTACACATTTCAGACACAACCTAGAGTAGTGGACTCCTATTTCAGAGGAATTGGATGAATGATATGGCATGCCACGCCTCCGTAATGATGATTGGCAAGCTGCCCGACACTAGACAAGATGACTGGGCTTTGATATCTTGATGTTGAAACGAGGTTGCAGCTCGAGTGACCTCTTCGAGAACACGGGCCGGAATGCACCTTGGTTGTTCATGTGGATCATTCTCCCACCGCGAATCCTGCACCCAACGACATGTGTCCGATAGGTTCGTCGACCAAGTCGTTCAGCCACTGAACTTTTCTACCTCTAATGCTGCCACCTCCTGCTTCCTGCGATCTACCAATCTTATCAATGTGTCCATTCCCATCAAAACGCCCTGATCAGGTCCTTCCCCGGGCACAACTCGCGTATGAGCGAAATCGATGAGGGAGATCGTGTACAAGCGGGGCTGTGGATCCGTCGACGAAGAGATGGAGGACGTCTCGGAGGTATCGGCTAGAATGAACTCCGTGGTGATTTCCCCTTGTTCGTCAACGTCCATCTCGATCTGATCACTTTTGGCTTCCCCGTCCTCTTCGCTTTCCAGCTCATCAAGACTGCCGGGTCCTCCGCCACGACCAGATGCCGCAGCAGCTCTTTCCCAGTCTCCTTCGTAGATGATCAGCACGCTACTACCGATCATCCTCAGATGTGCGCGCGAGAGGGCTGTACGGAGATCGGTGAGTGTGTCTTGGAGGGATGTGAGGAGGGTAAGAAGGGCATCTGCAGGGAGACCCGTGTTTGAGTTCGATCGGGGTGAGGTTTCAAGATCGGGGTTGGTCAGAGAAGGCGAGATCGAGCAAGGGAAAAAGTTTCTAATCCCTTCCTGTAACTGTTCCGGCTTCAAGCTATACCCGTACGCCTTCCCATATACGATTGGGTGAGGAGAGTGGTTTGAATATACCTATTGGAATGGATACGTGACATCTCCGAGCGATTTCCAAAGGAAGTGCTCACTTGAAAGCCGGTCAACCTCACGCCGGTTTTCAGAGTGGTCGATTCTGCCGCTTTTTGTATCATGCGCGCCTTTTTCTCTTCCGAAGCATCTTCGTCATAGAGTACTGTGCCGAGTTTTACATCCAGGATGCAGGGCTTGCGATAGCCGTGCAGCAAGTTCTGAAGAACGAGGGTTTGCGCGGGGATATTCGAGGGAGCGGTGGTGTTGTCTAGGTCGCCAGACGTAGAGGTACCCTCTAACTCTGGCGCAGGGACGATAACAGGCACGGTTCCCGCGTCGTTGCCATCGGTTGTTTCGGCGAGCTTTCCCTCTAGACTCAACAAGCCGATGAATTCGGGTATCCAAGGATTGAGTGTGTGTAATCCCGTGGAGAGGTCGATGGGTTCTCTGACGAGCTGATAGAAGGCAATCTCGCTCGGAAGGGCGGGTTTGAGTAGAAGCGATTCGTCTTCTGTGACCTGTACACCTGCATGACCGCCAACTTGTTGCGAAAGGGGCGTCGTAGGTGGGAGGGTGTGTGTACGCTTTGGCTTTGGATGGGCCATCTAGTGAGTCGTTGGCGCGATGGATGTGATTTGCAACTCCGTAACCACCCATGAAGATGTGGCGCCGGAAGCTACCAAACGAAAACTCAATCACTGGCAGGGCTGAATCTGAGAGTTCTTTGCGGCGATTCGCCGAGACCGAGATCAGTCTCACTCCCCGGGTTGTGTCGAGTACGGGTCAACCATCCCCTCCGCCGAGTACTCAGTCGATCTCACGCCAATATGTAGTACCTACGCGTAAAATAGATTTACATCCCCAATATTGACGGATTCGCCACGTCAGGAAGTGAGCGACTCACAATCAGTGCCAGTTCATCATGGTCATTTTGTATAGGCTCGCACTTCCGCGGTGGTCGTGACCACGAGATGATTCGCCTCTATCCCATCAAGTTACACGGCGTATGACTGTACACTCAGGATGAAACGCAACTTGTGAGCTAGAAATGGGTTGCTGGCGGATTGTGTTGGGATTGTTTCCGTGCACGTGATCGTCACGTCGGTGGCGTTTAGAACGCAGTCATCGCGTGTTTAATGGCACTGGCAGGGGTTGTATGTAAGCCTGCCTCGTGTCCCCCAACCCGAACCAGGCGAGCTCCGGCCCATTCTTTGCTCTCTTGTCGTTCCAACACCGTGTCGTGTCCCAGTAAAAAGGTGGGTCATCGTCGTCGTGTCTCTCAACCACTGGATTGCTTACCTTCCCACGTCCGTACTGTTGGCAATGTCTCAATATCGGAACAGAGCAGATATCTGTCTCTGGACCCTTACTGCACCACACGCAACGAGCTGCGCAGGACGTTTCCTCGTTCAATCTCATCTGTCGTCCTGATAATCGCAACGTTTCGTGCGCGGAGCCCCACTTTTCATTCCCATTTCCACCCATCAATTGATCGCAAGTAATTTGTGGATCGTTTTGATTCTGCAACAACAATTGAGATTCGGTCTTGTAAAATGTTGGCCACGCACGTTCTTCCGCTGTCGTTTCACTCGTCACCTGCTCCGACTGCGAAACCTTCCTTACTTTCGAGCCCTCGTCCAGCCCTCGCAGATTCAACCAACGTCAACTCGCGCTCCGATGTCTGTGGTCCTGGTTTTCCAAAAAATCATGTCTCTGCCCGGACAGCTTGCGGCTGGAGCGATTTCGAATCTTCCACTGCATCCATCTTGACCTCGTCCCATTCTCGCCACCATCCTTTGTCCTCTACCCCTTCCCTGTTCCCCGTAACTTACAAGGCCCCGCCTACCGTCTCCATTTCACTTTCTGCAGCTTGCTCGCAGAGTATCCCACGAGAGCGCTTTTGTCGCTCAAAGGTGCAGGGCTTGGAGCCGGACCTCCCCGATGTGAAAAGCGTCGTTCCATTCCCAATCACACCACTGGATGGCGACATGGACGTGGATATGCTCGATGGAACATGCGTTCCCTGTCCCGATGGTCACTTGCCGTCTGCTGGCCAGGCTCCTCGTAAACGTCGCTCCGCGCAATCTTCCGTTTCTTCTTCACAAGGTAGTCTTGGAATGGACACAAAACAAAAACGCCCGAGGAAAGGCAGGCGCCAAGTCGCAGAACTCTGGTGGTTGGGCGTCGTCCGTCGGAGTGTCTTGCGCGGCATCGAGGTTCGCAAATCTGTTGAAGAGCTAGACTCCTCGGATAGGTTACTGTCCGGACGACGCGACTTTGACGCTATGGATCGTGTGTTGGTCGAAAGGATACAGAAGAGATTGGCTGAGAATGGTTGTGTTGAAGGGCGGGCTCTCCCTAGTCCTCTACCAAAAATATCATCGATGCCGTCCCTGATGCTGTTAGCAACGAGCAGGAAGACTCCGCCAATCAGTTCAGCCCCATTTACACTCTCGTCGGAGCCGAACTCCAAGGGGAATAGTACTCTCTATGGAACAGCCCCACCAGCCCCCAAGGCACCCCCTTGTGCTCCATTGCCGATCACCTCCCATTCCCATATCCCATCCTCTAGATCCACGTCTGACAGACGCCACGTTCATTTCGAGATCCCACGACGACCCTGCCAAGCTCAACCTCATCCGAGCATTCCTCGACGCTCACCCTCTCCACCGGCACGAACGGGGACGGTTTCCACTAACGCACAAATGCTCACGTTGACGATGCCGCAGCTCGTGGCCTCCCTCACACTTGCTTATCACGAGCGAAGTAGGTTGCGGTTGCGGGGACGGACCGTCACGGAGTGTGGGAATAATGCTGGCCGTTCCCTGTCCTCAGCTGCGTCCTGTCCGGTCATGCAGTGTAGCGACGGTGATGCGATCCACGACAAGGACAGAGTACATCACTCATTCACGCCACGTGCGAGACTGTCGAGCGCCCCAGAGCGGAAGTCGCCGCTATCTCGCGTCGCGTATGCGGAGAGCTGAGCTCTCTCGTTTGGGTATCAAGCGCGATTTAGGTTTTTGAAACCGTTTAGCTGCTCAAGCGCCACGCTTTATATGCCCAACAGCAACGGCCATGGTTGCTCTGATGTTGACTACCGTATCTGCCAATACTTTTCACACTTTTAATCGCTCTCCTTCGGCTGTTAAACAAGAACCCTATCGTGTAGTAGATTGATTCTACTGTTTATAGTTTCTACCTCTTGCACATCGCGTTGCACACTTGACTCGTCCACGACGTTATGGTACTGTGTATCGATTCGTCGTGTCATGTTATCTCATCCACGGTCATTACCATGACAGGTGGGTTGAGATGCAAGGTGTTTGCCTCGGTACGAGGGGTCGAAAGGAGATCGACCATTCCCATCAGCAGCCTGTGGGATACGGATTGATATTGATGGATGATCAGTCGCCACTGGCCAGTGGCTATGATCCAGTAAGGCTTGGCACTGAGGCGGCCTCGCTTCATCACACGATGGCTACGATGTTGTGCCGACCGCATGAGTACTGTGCTCGGGGTGGAATTGGTACAGGGTCAATTAAATGCAGATCACTACCAAACCGTCTTGATTCAGCCAGTGGGGGTCAAGTTTGCACTGAGTCCGTGATGATGATGAGATCCGAAGTTTCCAAATATGGTAATATAGTCAATGAACTCCCGCGCCCATGGCACCGCCACTGCAAGACGCTCCGCTAGTCCTGCAGTGCTTCAATGCCAGTGGTTGTCAAGGCACCACATGGATTCACACCAGTTCCTCAGCGATGCACAGCAAGTTTGGAAGATAAAGATATCCACACAGCCCGAAAATCAGTTCACGACCCTACGAGGCTATCTTGGCGGACGAGCCTACCACTGAAAGCTTTGTCGGCTCTAGCAATACACACAGAACGGCCCACCGGGTTTCGTTCCCTCTGGTGACACATTTATAGTGATCATGATTACCATCACGGGTTTCGCGCTTTCGCAGGTGAGCGGTCAAATTATACCGAACGATCGAGGTTCGCGTAAATGCACGGTCGTTGCATCAAGCATAGCTTGATTGATGCCAACACACAGGTAACGGTGGACTTTTGATCTCCTTAGCACATGTAGGGAGCTCATCACTGATACTTAAACCATCATACACTGAGACGGCGACGCCCCCATCGCTCTCTCGTCCAAGCATCCACTGCAAGAACTCTGATCTTTATCCACATCTTAATTTAATATCACTATCGACCAGCACTATTAACCAACTCATCATCGATAATATCAACGATGTCCGCCGAAGTCCCTGTCGCTGTTATTGGTATCGGCTGTAAATTCCCTGGAGGATCCGACAACAAGGACCTATACTACGAGTTTCTGAGGAATAAGGTACTCGTTGCTTATGGGTTCTGCTTGTCGAACCTTTGCTAAAGTATGACGACAGGGCGATGGAATGGTCGCACCTCCACCCGAAAGGTGGAATCATGAGGAGTGGTATGGTACGTCGTTGATTTCGTCGCTCTACCTTGGCTGTACTTGGTAACGTTGCTCTGTCTTCGACCCAACAGGCGGTAAGGACGAACCCGGAAAATACCACACTACCAAATTAGGTTTCATCAATGGCATTGATCAATTTGATCCGCTGGAGTTCGGTATCTCCGCAAAGGAAGCGGCGCACTGTGACCCCGCGATTAAGCTCACATTGGAAGCTGCACAGGCGGTCCGTACTCCGTACTCTTCTTTTCCGTTACAACCCACTGAGCAAGTCTTTTTAGGCGCTACAAGATTCGGGTATTGATTACAGAGGTTCGAAGACGGGTGTCTTCTTCGGTAACCTGTTGACTACCGTCGATGAACTCGACGATGAGCGGTATGAGATGACCAGCTACAATGGTATCGGGCGCTGTATTTCTATTCGAGCCAACCGCATTTCTTTCACTTTTGACTTGCGTGGTCCTTCATTGACGGTAGACACTGGTACGTCTCTCCACTTCCGTTCCAAAACACGTTTGTGTACATGTTGATGTTTCTGTTAAACAGCCTGCTCGGCATCAGCAACTGCGATGCATCTCGCACTTTGCTCAATCAAACTTGGAGAGGTCGACCAGGCACTGGTCGTAGGTAAGTGTCGTCTTGAGGTATTTATAGGGCAAGTGAGATATTGACGTGGGATAGGTGCAAATACGATCATCAACCCTGAGCACACCGTTTCATTCTCCAAGCTCGGTGTTTTGTCTCCCACCGGGTCTTCTAAATCTTTCGACGCGTCGGCCGATGGATATGCGCGTGCCGAGGGTGTGGCAGCCGTTCTCATCAAGCGGCTTGATCTCGCGCTCGCAGATGGAGATTCAATTTATTCCGTCCTCAAAGGGAGTGCCATCAACGCTAATGGCAAGGGAAAGAGTTTGACCATGCCTGAAGGAGATTTGCAGGCCGAAACGATCAAGGAAGCGTATCGGATTGCCAACAGGGATCCATCAGAGGCATTCTTCGTAGAACTACATGCTACCGGTGAGTTTTCGATGACCGACTCGGTGAGATGTATGGTATTGATTCCGATCATAGGAACAAAGGTCGGTGACCCTATCGAAACGAACGCTGCGGGCAAATTGTTCTCGAAAGGACGTGATGTACAGAAGCCTCTCAGGTGTGTCCCAGTTGTGATATGTGCTCTTCGTATCGCTAACAGTGATTTTTCAGAGTCGGAAGCGTCAAATCCAACATCGGTCACACCGAAGGATGCAGTTTCCTGGCAAGTTTGGTGAAAGTATCCCTGATGTTGCATCACAAGGAAATCATTCCAAATATCCGGTTCACCAAGGCTAATCCCAAGATCAACTTTTCTGCTCTAAAGATGCAGGTGCAGACTGAGGTTTGTATTTTTCTCGTTATTGTACAAGTTCTGTCGGCTGATGGGGTGACGTCTTCAATAGCTGGAGAGCATCACCACGGAGATGGCTGCTGCAGATGGTGCCTGGGTGACATCCATCTCGTCGTATGGTGTCGGTGGATCCAATGCACACGTCGTATTGGAGAGTGTGGAGGCCGTTACTGACCTTTCAAAGTCAGTCGCTGCGCCGGCCAATCAGAAGAAGCCATTGTACCTCTTTTCCATCGGTTCTCTTACGGAGCCTACCCTTGGACGTTGGAAAGATACTCTTATCAATGCCTACGACGGAACAACCGATGACCGCATACTCCGCTCCGTCGCTCGCGATCTTGGGCGGCAAACTCGTGCTTACCCCAGCCGTGCCTTTGCCATTGGATCATCACTCGATGCCTCTATCAAATTCTCGAAGCCCGTCTTGCGAAATTCCAACGTCAGTCCAAAGCTTTGTTTGGTATTTGCTGGCCAGGGACCCCAACACGTCTTTATGGGTCGTCAACTCGCCGAGAGCTACCCTGCCTTCCTCTCCTCTATCCAAGAGAATGACCGCATCCTGGTAGAGAAGTACGGACAAGGTTCGATGCTCGAGCGCACTGGCTTGTTCGTTCCTGGAGTCGAGTGCAAGCTGCCTGCAAACGGCGTGTGGCCTGTCCAGGAGGTCGTGTTATCCTTGGTGTTCATTCAGGTCGCGTTGGTGGACCTCGTGAGGAGTCTGGGTATCGAGTACGATTTCGTGGTTGGTCACAGGTGAGGAATTTCGTTCGGCTTTCCTGTCATCGCTGACCATGGTACAGTATCGGTGAGATTGCTATGGGTTACGCCTCAGGGCACTATGACCGCGAGATGGCAATTGGTATTGCAGTCGCCCGTGCAGCCGCCATGATCCGCGCGGAGGGCAATGGCGCCATGGTTGCTCTCGGTGTCGGTGTACAGAGGGCCAAGGCGATGATCCGCAAAGTCCTTTCACGAGCCAAGGCAACTTCTGGATTGTGGATCGCTGGTATCAACTCTCCTCAGGCTGTCACCGTGGCTGGTACCCATGAACTTATCGACGCCATCATCGAACTTGCAAACGATCCCAACGCCAAGGTCTTCGCTGCTAAGCTTCGCGTCACCTGTGCTTTCCACACACCTCTCATGGAGTCACAAGAGCAATTCTTCAAGGAACGCGTTGCGGCGACACCTCTAAGCCAGGGCACCAAGACACCTTTTGCTCGCGTGATGTCTACTACAGACGGAAAGTGGCTTGACAGAGACCTTGATATCACTTACTGCTGGGATAACATTCGTCGCCCGGTCCTCTTTGGAACTGCCATCAACAAGATTGTTTCCGACGAAGGTCCCGACGGGGTTCGATTCCTGGAGATTGCGCCACACCCAGTCTTGAAGGCGTACCTCGAGCAGTGTGGGGGCGAACCTATCACCTTGATTCGCCGTCCGAACCCCAAGACCCCTGCTCAAAACACTGGCGAGCATTATCAGCTTTTGGAGGGTATCGGGAATCTTCTCAGCACTGGGTTCAAAAACGTGGACTTTGACAAGCTCTGCGCTTCCCCTGACGGCACTACCGACTTCGTGAAAGCGAAGCTTCCCGAGTATGCGTACAATAAGTCACATTGCTGGGCGGAGTCTGGGCTGCAGCAGTCCCAGAGGCTCAGAGAGCGACCCCGCCCCATTGCCTCGCCCCACTTCCGTGTCAGCGTGGATACTCACCCCGATTTGACTGGCCACATCGTGTTGGACGCAGTACTTTTCCCTGCTTCCGGGTGCGTTGGATCTCACTTGTTTTGTCGATTGATACTCAACGTTCTGGCGTAGATATGTTGAAAGTATCTTGGAGAATGGCGCGATGGTTGTCAGCAACATCGCGATCCACAAACCACTCGTTCTCGGCGGCGCCGGTTCGATTCCGGGGCACGCCGGTTGTGTGATCAATGGCGATAAGTGGGAGTTCAAGGCGGCCACCACGCCCAACTACGACAATGGTGCAATCATACTGGATTCTGTTTATGCCAGCGGTTCCTTCTCTCGAGTCAACCCGGCTTACAACGAGAAGGCTCCCCGTACCTTTGACTTCCAGGCCAAGCTTGCGAATTCTCAGGGCTCTGTCACCGGGGATGAGTTCTACGAGGCCATTCCTTCGGCGTACCGTTACCAAAAACACTTCAGGAATTACCTCAAGGTCGTACACGAGATCGACGATGAGACTTGTTGGGGTGCCAAGGCATACCTGACATACCTCGAGATCCCGGAAGGCACCCCAGATGTGTTTGGTAAAGGCTACGCCATTCACCCAGGTGTCCTAGACAGTATCACGCAGTGTGGTCTTGCGATGTTCATCAATATGGAGACCAAGCACTTCGACTTCAATGGCGTTTTTCTCCCAGTCAAGATCGATGCCATTCGTCGCTGGGATTCCCGGGATGCGCCGGATCTTGATTCTGAGATCAAGAAGGGTATCTGGACATACTTTACAGTTTGTACCTGGGCACCTGAGGGTCCTTTCAAGTCGGACTACATCATCGCCAACTCGGAGGGTAAAGTCCTCTTGACTATCGAGGGCTTCGAGATTGCCCGTGCCCCGGACGCTGAGCCCATTCCCATCACGGACGACAGCCGTGAAGAACGTTTGACCATTGCGTGGCAACCCAAGTCTTTCCCCTCGTCGCTCAAGGCGCTGCCATCACAAACATCTCTTCGTTCCGTTTTCGAGTCCCTTGCCCGTGATGCGGCCGCTGTAGGCAGCAAGGTGATCCGCGTTGCTGATGTCGCGAAGACTGCGGACATCGCCGTTGACCTCGATGCAGCCCTCGAGGCTCTTATCAACGAATCTGGTGTTGTTGTCGAGTACTTCTGTGTCTCTGGCACGCCATCGGATGCGGATGCAAAGACAGGGACCCTCCACCACTCCCGCGCTAGGTCGTTGGTTCTTGAATCTTGGAACCTTGGTGAGGACGTTGCGAATACGCCACTCTCTAGGTGAGCAGACCCTGTTCAGATTTTTCTCCTGGTGCTTAGCAATCCGTTTAGTTTCGATGTGGTGTTGCACCAGGTTGATCTCGCTGCAGTTCAAGTTGACATTGCTTCAATCGCGAATGTCGTCGGCAGAGACGGTGTTGTGCTCCTCTCTGTGACTGGTAAGCTCAACCCATAGATCGCTTCGTCGACGGGCTTCTCATGACGCAACCCAGATTTTGGTGTGGAAGTGGAGGACACCAGCGTGGAACCTCTGACGTTGGGTGCATTGGCCGGGAGGTTCTCCGCTATTGCTGGATCCGTCGTCCGGGTCTCAGATTTCGTTGGCGGGAAGGCACTCTTATATGCCAAGATCACACAGCCTACTCTCTCCGTTCCTGCCGGTCCATTCAAGACAGTCATCGTTCAGCCTTTCGAACACGGCCAGGAAGGAGATCTCATTGAGATTGCAAAGAACATCTCTTCGGAAGCCGAGCTATGGATCACTGGAAACGACGACGCGGCTGGTATCGGAGCTCTCGGTATCGCATCGTGTATTACTGCGGAATCTCCCGAGTACCAAGTCTTCTCTCTGCTTTTCGAAGACCACTCCCTGGACCAAGCTACGCGTGAGGAGATCGTGCACGGTCTTCGTAAGAACTCGCTTCTTCTCGAGCAGCACATGAAGATCAGCAAGAGCGGCGACCTCTTCGTTCGTCGACTCGTTCATGGTGGCGCAGATGTCAAAGAGATCCCTATTACGGCTGCTGGCTTGACCGGGGCATCTGGTGCCTTGGCCGCTTACTTCCCGCCCCCTCTGGGAGCTTCGGATGTGGAGATTGAGGTCAGGGCACTCGGCATCGAGTGCGAAGCATCTTCAAAGTCTGCCTTGACGTTCGTTGGACGTGTCAAGTCTCGTGGGGTTTCAGTTGCACGTGTGGAGGTCGGCACCGAGGTATGCTTCCTTTACTACGTGGTGTATCCGCTCTCACACTTGATTGCATAGGTTGTAGGCATCACTTGTCAGACTCCTGCAGATATCATCGTCGTCCCTCAGAATGCTGTTGTTGCACTGCCCAAAGGTGTCAGCGCTACGGATGCGGCAGCTCTGCCTGTCACGTT
>JBBPNY010000556.1:0-15546 GCA_038091165.1 Rubroboletus pulcherrimus
CATTTTTTCAATAATTTATGTCCTACGTCTTCTACGTTTATTTATCAAAGGGTGGGGGTGGGTCCAAGTCAGCCGATCACCGAGTGTGCTTTACTTTGAGGGGTTCGACCCGGGGATCGGGTTGTCTTCGAAAGGACATGGTTGAGTTTTTCTTGTAGGCAAAGGATGAAGGTTTTGCGCATCGATTTCATTTGTGACAGACGCTACTACAGCAGACTATCTCACGTGTATAGGAAAAAAACATCTTATAAATGCATCTTACCACAGTGTAACTCTTCGTGCAAAAAAAAAAACCCCACAAAACCCTTGGCAATGGCGATATGCATGTTGACATTTTTTTTGTCAATGCATGATGGGATAGGTTTAAGTACTGTGCACGCGTTTCATCCACCACCAAGGTCTTGGTGACCGGGGACCTTGCCCTAAATGCACTGGTCGGGTTGACGTGAGCATCACGTTTCGGGGCATTCTATGACGCAAAATAGGTCCTTTGTCTTCGAGTCGGGGTCAGTATGCCGGATTTGCCGGAGGATGGAATCGTATTCACCGGACAGAATACGACTCGGAGTGGCCAACAACATGTTTTAATCTTGCTCATGACTCGTGAGTGCGTACCTCTGGTTGATTGCGGGTGAACGGAAGGAGCGCTGGATCAAGTCTTCAAGGTCCAACGACACCCTCAGTTCTGGCGTTTTTTTTTTTGCAAAAAAAAAAAAAGACATAGCGTCGTCAAAATCAAACGAAAAAGCTGGAGATGGCGGCAATTGAACAGCATTGTCCCTGATCAGGATGTACATCACCTTGGCTTCCTTGCATCGCATGGCGGTGTTGTAATCAACACGCGATAGAACCCCGAACAAACGCGCTGATGCTGAAGCGCTGACGACCATCCTGGTCCCTGGAACTTCCTTCATCGCCATTGTCTTTTTGAACGCAGTGTTCGTTGGACCACAAATGCAAGTCGGTTCGTGCTGCCCCCACGTCTGAAATGAAAACCCGCGTGCGTTCGTCGGACACGAAAAACCGTGCAACTGCCAGTGGACGCTGTGAACGCGAAACATCAAAAAAGAAAAAAAAAGAAAAACAACACCGGTTGCAGTAACGTAAGGCGACAACGTCCTTTTTTTGGTCCAACGACAACGACGAACGATTTTCTCCTTCGAGTTGTCGGGTTCATCGGATGTAACCGTGTTAAGCCCTATCACCATCGGGTCTTTGGTGTGAACGTAGGTGAGCCTGAGAATGCGGTATGACGTCAAAATGAAACAACCAATGCAGTTTCCAAGTGCGAATCGCGGTTTCGCAAGGAACGCCCGCCCACCGCGACGGGGTAGGCTTTACCTTTGCCGGAGGAGTAGCCTGAGGAGGGTGCCCGCTCTACTCAGTACCTCTTCGTTTGTGTCGGAATATTTGTGGCTACTGATGCTCACTGTGGCATAGGAGAGGTCGAGAGATGCGGGAGAAGCCGGGGCTGAGTCAGCAGCGTAGTGTGGACGACGTCCCACTGCGGCCACTCGGGCCGGTCCATCACTCACTTTCTTGGTGATGGCAAGCCTTTGATTGCATCGTATACAGTGTAGTAAGCCCCCGAGGTATGTGAACAGTGCTGGTTTCTACAATAGCTCCGTTATCGCTCCAGAAAATGGAGTGCGCCAGCATCATAATGCCTAACCGCACGGGCAGAGAAGAAGGCTACTTGAGACGATTTCTGAGTGACGGCGTGCTGCGTCGGGAAAACACACGGCGCCCAGCCGGAAAGACAGAGGCCTAAGCATAGGTGCATTATATATCCGAGTCACCGTTCAAACTAACATCGACCTCTACTGTCTACCAGCGAGTGCGCATCCCCGGTTTTTACCCCCCAACACCTTCATTCAAACCTCACGCACACCTTCTTCCGATGTGACATCGTGTCTCCTCTCCTCTGGTTCGTCTCCCTCACCCTCCACGATCTGACCCTCTCCCGGAGTGATGTCCGCGAATGCAATCGCAGACACGGTCGCGTTTTGACTGACAATGGGTTGCGACAACACACCGAATCCGGTATCAATCCCCTGCCAGCGAGCCCGGAGGTCACGGTCATAGAGCTCTCGCACGCTGATGATAAACCGAGGCATCATGGGGCATATGGCTATATCAGAAACCAAAGTCAGGAAGATAATTGAAGTGCTGTTTATGGTGCTTGTGAGCTTGATTTTCACCAACATGATGGCACTGGAAAATATGTTCCTAGAAATCAAGGGGAAAAACATCCGAGTGGTTAGTTTTTCGTATGGGTCCTCGAGAGTGAGAACGTTGATGCAGACGAATGGAAAGGGAAAGCGAGACATACACGAGGAAATAAATAATGCCATCTGTAACGAGTTGGCGGATGTACCGGTTAGGCTGCCACTGCTTGGTCGCTCTGTACATCTTAACCGACTGCTTCAGGCCCGGGATGACAGCGAGAACTAAAAGTGCAGTGCCGAGAAGAAATCGTGGAATCTCAGAATACACGTTTAGCTGGGGTGGGACATTGCTCCATGAGACATCACAAAGAGAGAAATTGAGAACCTGGACAACCGTGACTGGAGAAAAGGGTGGCAGGAAATGAAGAGCCGCCTACGTGAGATCGCAGTGATACATGTAGTTTAGCTCGGGACAAACCTGAGAGGTAGGTATTGGGATTGTCATAGATACCTGTGAAGACACAGAAAACGATGATCTGCGGCACGTAAATGAATAGGAGGAAAAAAAGGATCCATTTTGATCGATTCCACATTGCATACACCCGCAGAATCATCACCACTGTGATTGAATTCATAGTCAGGAGAAATGGAATAATGGGGCACAGTAACTCACGATCAGCAGCATTAAGGAATATTTGAAGCCCCCACTCAGTTATCAGAAAGCTTATGGTACCTTTGGAATATCCATCTCTCATATTGATACGGCGGAGCAGTAAATCGAAGTGCTTACATCTACGGAACTGTTATCAACACGGTTCGAAACCAGATTTTAGATACATACGTCTATGAGAAGAATGTCATTAATGACAGACAAGGTGCAGAGCAAGAAAAACTGACTATGGGAGGGCCAGAGACAAAAGTACTGCCAACTGCAAATATATCTGATCAACTCGACCGACCCCCAATTTAACTCTGAGCATACTGAGGCTAATAAGGCTTGAGCACGGATTCATCGTCAGCTGTGTGATATGATATGTATTCGAGCAACGATAGACCTACATAGCCCAACAAAGGCCGACATAGCGGACCTACGGAACTGTCAATTCGGAACGAATACAACGAGGTGTAGCCCGAGTCTTTATACGCACTAGAACAAAGATTGTAGAGACCCAGGTCCAAGGTCTGCGCTGTAATACTGTCAGGGATCTATTGCTTGCATGAGAATTATTACCACCTCACCCAAACGTAGTCTACCTGTAGGTATTGTTAGCAAACAGATAAGATCCCGAGAGCGAATTAGCCTACCTCACTCGAAAAGGTGAGGACTGTAGTAGTCACGGGGTAGAATCGTAATAGTCATTTCAGTTTGAAAAGGATAGTGTGCAAAGGACGATCACTCACGATAATCATATGTGACAGCAGTTATAACAATAACTGCGTTGGTCTATAAGATTGACATTCATCATTGATCGCAGGTATGAGCGACCATACAGGAAGCATAGCCATTTAGCTGCAGAAGCTCCAAAGCAGACTGCAAATCAAAGTCGGAGGACATGCCACGACGTCTTGAAGCGGACGATTCACGTTTAACAACTCGCAAGGACTCGCTGGAGTCAAGAAGCGAGAAACGCTGGGGAAGCAGGTTGGGTTGGGCTCCACTGGGGAGATACTGCAGTGGGCTATATGGCTGTATGGTTGCTATAATGCACACAAATTGCACAGCTGACAATGAGCAAGTGGCCGAACAGCGCGCATCGATGTATGACATTTCCTTCAACTTGACATGATGGCAATCGTCGCGCATCTTCACCAGCATAGCATGATCATATCTTCCCATGCAATGTTGAACCCAACCTTGGAGAACAAAAGTTGCCTCGAGCAGGGCTGTTCAACATCGAAAACAAGTCCTCCGTTTTCATTTCCGACTCCATGTGCATCGCCACATCGCTCTTCTCACGCGGAAACCGCACGATCAAACGAACGCCCATTTGCGTGGACAAAGCCTCGTGAAAGGAACTCGCACAACGCGTACGCGTCGTCGAAGACGACCTCGACCGTTCTTCGATGCGCTCTCCACCCCCCTAGCGGTATGGTCGTGGTTCGGACTGGGACGAAGTCAGTGACGCGCGGACGCAGGATTAGGCCTGAGCTCGAACATGTCAAAAGGCGTGCCACTGATGACACCACTAGATCCGCGGATCCGAGCCCTGGCAGGCACCGTTTCTCCCGTTCCCCAGTATAAATGGTTTAGCGGCTGCAAACAAGGTGGGATACGGGATCACCGCCGGGTTGCCAGCGACACGGAATGAAAGTCAGGCACGGTAAATCTGTCAAAATGACGGTCACTGCATGTCAATGGACGGGCGCAACAGACCAGTGAACGGTGGAATTATGTGCTGCTTCCTGCGAGTCAAAGGGTTAGGTGTCCAGGATGCTCTGCGCTGTGTGCAGTTCCTGAAACGTTGATTGAACCAAACGTTGAGACCAAATGCGCCCACGAATGGAAGAGGCACTGCGTTGCGACGATGTCCCCGTTCTTTTTCCCTTCGAAACAGCTGGTTGATGTCTACGTACACCGTTCAGCTCAGAACACAAAGCATATATGCAGAGGTTTTATAATGAACATGTGAATCGCGTTCCAGATGCAATGTATAGTGCACATAGTGCTGGAAAAAGGCAATCAATCTTTGCACATACCAGTGAGATGATCACGTTACAGTCAAAACGGTACTGAAAGCCAACGTGCACGAGAACAAGGAAGAGCGAGAGGGTGGGTGGGGCCCTACACAGGTCTCTGCTTCAATCCAACCCACCCCCATCCCCTCTAGCCAATTGTCGGTATCCGCAACCCACCTCGGCCATAGCTCCATGCACTTGAGCCGACAACACAACGATACTAAATCCGCCAGGATACACACCAACCTCGGAAGACGTATCACTGGCGGCCCTCCCGGTTTAGGGACCCCAGATCGACAATTAAACGATGGCTGGGCGACATAAGCGGCGGTAAAACGTCGCGAAAGGGTGAGTGATACCTTGATCTCCTACCCTCTCTCGCCTATACAGGGCGTAATTAGTAAATCCGCATTCGGGTCGAGTGCGAATGGAGCTGGAAACGGTGCGGAAGCAGCAACCCCGTCATCGAAAGCCCCACGAGGAAATCTATCGGTTTCGCGCGGTGAACGGATGGGCGAGTCCATTTTCATAAAGGGATGTCGTTCGGGGAAGGAGGGAACAGGAATGGAAGCATCGGCGAGGATTGGCGGAGATGGCGTTCAACGGGGACCCTTAAAAGGAGGACGGCTGGAAGTGAAGATGTTTTCTAAGCAGAAACAGGCACGTGGGTGGGCGTAATGAGGAATGGAGACTGTGTTCGAACGCACCAGCCACACCAGGCGTCCTCGTCGTCCGACGCCAATACTGGCATTGCTCTCCGTGGTTAGTCTGGTGGCCAAACTCGACTATGAAACATGATAGACGAGTCTGGTCACCAGACTAATCCGTGGTATCAACCTGTCGCAGGTGCGGCGACTCTACGGATGAAGCACGCGGTAATGTCTCGAACAAACAGTCGGGATGTCGTCCGAGTTGGATGTGAGTACACCAAGCATGGAAGGGGAAGTATAACGCAGCAGCGTCGATTCGCCCTGTACCTACGGCCAAGAACCTTCCAGGCAACTATAGCGAAGCATAGCAAACAGACTGGTCCCTGCTGGAAATCAGCAACAGACGATTTTTAAATGTCCGCTCAAAGTCGCACTGCCGCAGCCACTGCCACCCTGTTCCCCGGCCACCATTGTCCGAGTGATTGATTTCTCGTCTTGCCATGTTTCATGAGATAACGTCCCATCGAATCCCGCGATTTGTTCTCGCTTACCATATTTCATTCTCGCTGGCATCCAAACCTTGAAGTAGTCAAGTTTAGATCTACAAAGTGACCAAGCAGTGGCAGCCTAACCGGTACACGCAACAACTCGTGAGAGATAGAATTATTTATTTCCTCGAGTATGTCTTAATGAGCGCTCAGTCGGATGGTAGAACGACCGAGGATGCACGGCGCTCTGCATTCGGAGTCTAAGTAACGAACATGGTGTGATGCTAGCTGTAGTAAGTATAGCACATTTCAACACCTCATTATTTTGCCCCTCTCGTTGCAAGTTTCCACTCGTCACCACGTTCTTCCCCTGGAGTACCCACACAAAAACTGACCCCTCGCACTTCTAGGAACGCGTTGTACATCACTTCTTTATTCCAAAGCGAGCTTATTGCTACAATAAACGGTACCTTGTCAGGGGACTTGTCTGGTTACTCAACACTGTGCCCCATAGTGCCTCGGTTCATCATCAGCGTGCGAGAGCTGTACGACCGTGACCTCCGTGCTCACTGGCAGGGGGATTCGGTCTGATGTCGAAACCCACTGCCAGTCAAAACGCAGAAATGTCTACGATTGCATTTATGGATGTTGCCCGGGGGCAAGACAAGATCGCGGAGGGGGATGCAGACGAAGGATATTGTATGCATGAGGTTCGAACGAGGACGGGGATGTCGATGAGCACTAACACTGCCAGTGAGTCATTGATGGACAGTAGAAGACAGCGTTACCTTGAACAGTGACTCGGATATCTAATTTGGCTATGCATATCTGCCAAAATCTGTGATGGCCGCGATACGGCAGAGGTATAGCGGACGAACACAGGGGAAGAGTGCAGATAAGGGTCGCTTCGAGGCCCCGCCCGAGGCCCGAAGCGACCTCGTTAGGGGATGTAGCGAGTTGAGAGAGCAGACGTTGCCATAAGCGGGTCATAGGGGGCACGAAGGATGCGACCATCGCGGTGGAAACGCGGCCCAAACTTTGAACGAGCGTCTTAGCGATATTGATTCCGCCAACCTGGAGGCTGACTTCCCGTGGAGAAAACCTGCCACCCTGCAGGCACGCGGTGTGTAACTCCATCCGTACCGTCATGTTCCCAAGCTATTCATCGCCTTGATGACATAGATAACTTGAGCGTTACCTGTATATCCATGCTGGATGGAAAGTGAGTAGCCTTGAAGGACAGATGCAACACGCTTTCCACGGGCAACGCCACCACCCCATACACAACGACTACTTAGGAGCAATTATCGCGGTATGATGAGATGAGATTTACTTGGCTAACTACGCCCAATAATAAGCTCAGGTGACAACACCCGGGCCTCGTTATAAGCTCACAAGCAGGAAGGAAAAAGTAAATCAAAACAGAGTATGGTAGAGCGACTAAAGGAAATCACTACTTTGATCGCCTGATCAAGGGGAGCCGATCAGATGCTACTGGGAGCACCCCCGGGCATCTGCCTGTTTTTCAAAACGTTAGACTGCGTTTGCGTATGCAGCACTTTGTTTTCACTTTACGTCAAGGCTATCATGCTCTTCGTGGCTTTCCCCGGGCCCGCACTACTGCCGTCTCGCAATGCCGATTCCTCCGACGATCAGCACTCTGTAGCCCGCGCCCGGGCTCTTCAAACACCGGTGTTGAGTGCGGCGATCTAATTATTTACTTAAGCCATGGGAACAGGCACCAGATGAAGATAACGACTCTTGCGACGCAAATGTCCTGTCCAAACTTGACGTTCGACTGCTCAGGAGCTGTGGTACTTTTGGGCATAGTCGACATGTTTTTCACCCTTAATTTCCTTTCTTGCTCGGCGTCCTCCAGTCACAGCTCTCAACAGCCTGTGGTAGTAGAGTCACCAAGCGATAACGTTACACACAGTCTTTGCAGACGTAAACGTCATTATCATCATGCCCCGGGCCGTGTGTGTAAAGAAATCAGGATATGCCCCCAACACATCAACAACGACAGCTACACCTCTCGGCTCTAATATATAGATTTAGACAAGGTGTTTCTAACTACTACTCATTTTTCTAGAGTTTTATTGGTGTGTGTTAAGACGTCACGTTTCAACCTCTGGTCTCAGAAGATCCAAGGCTGAAACTCCGCGAGGCGCTGAAGAGGAGATCAAAATTTACTGGCGCGCGAACAGCCTAATGTTAGCTACACCTTCCTTGATCCGTAAGCACAATCTTTCGGATCTGGGGGTCCGATGGCCAATATCTCTGCGCATTTTGAAACATATTGTCGAATTACAAGCACACCTTCTTATAAACTACAGTTGATTTTTTATTTCACTTGAGGACATATATACCAACATCCTGTAAATTTTTCAAGTCCATAGAATATCGGAAATGTAGTATTCTGCACAGGTGCATAAAAGGGGCCATTAATTATTTCGAGTTTGGTATTACATTTACGTCAGTGCTAAACATTACTAACCCCATTTTGAGCGGACGTAGATACATCATGACTGTGCTTACCGAACATGCCGAGTCCGAGCATTGCCATCCGCCACCTTGCCTCCATTCCATATCGCCTGGCCAGAACATTGAATGGACCTTTATAATCCCCTCTTCAAGTTCCTGAACAGATAGTTGAGGCAGGGCCGGGCGGAAGATATAACTGCCGCGTGACCCCGATCCTCGAGTCTCGACCCACCTTCCCCTCCTGGTCAAGTCGTGCCTGCTGGTTGTCCATCAGCCAGGCGTCGCAGCGGCGCAGCCAGTACTTCTCTTGTACACGACATGTCCTCTCCTTTGAACACTATCCTGATAGGTGACTATACATCCAGTACGGTCTCCCACACCTCCAGTCAATAATCAATCTGATAATGTGCCACAGTTGCAATATTCAGCATCGTCGTATATGATTATGGTGAGTGATATTTCGTGCACGCTATCCTTTTCATTTCAAAGTGATAATTTTAATCCTGTCTCTGGCACTCCAGTTCTCACCTTTTCGAGAGAGGTGTTTTATTTCGTTCCTTACCTTTTGTGTTCTCGTTTGATGGCTCATGATTTACGAAGATAACATATGTTTGGGTAAGAGTAATACGGTTATCGGCCATGTTCCACGTCCTGACGATACCTCAGGGCAGACCCTGGACTCGGGTCTCTACGCTGTTCGTTGTCGTACGTACAAGGCCTCATTGGGCCCTGCGGCATACATTCCAAACTGATCATCCCGATAGGTTCGTTATCTCGGTCTTTGTTGGGCTATGTAAGTCTCTGCCTGCCCTGGCGCATAACGTGGCTAATTCTGAATCCCTTCTCAAGCACGCTTGCACTCGGTACGTTCAAGGATACTGACTACATGTCAAGGTTGATTAGACTGACCATGGAGTACATTCGCAGTTGGTAGTGCTTTTCTACCTGGCCCTGTCAACGTCAGTTTTTTCTGCTTTATATATAAACCATCACTGATTATCATGCCCTGATAGACGTAGGTACATCATCTCCACCAGGATTATTGTAATCTGAACGGTCAAATAGGTGTACGCACACCCTTTTACAGCTCTAAACACCAAGGCATGACAGGAATACTATTTCAAAGGTATTGTAATGTTGCTGGTTGGTGATTGGGCATACGTGTTGTTCCTCGCTGCTGCCGATCGTGAGTTACCTACTCCCTAACTTAGTTTCCATTCATATTGACTTTAATCACAGTGGTGATGGTTCTGCGTGTTTATGCAATATGGATTCGATCGAGGAAAATCCTTGGTATCCTCCTCTTCATTTACGTGCCGCAAGTCATCGTCTCCTTTGTTTGGAATGGGATCTACGACAACCCTAATAAGACATTCTCAGGTATGTTTCTGGCTAAATTGGAAATCCCAATACAATATGGAGCGAATGACCGTATTTTTTCGCCCCTTTCTCCAGTGATGGTCATCCAAGACCTCGATTTCACATATTGCAGCTACTCATTTAACATGACATCCTCCTTGACGATATACAGAGCAATCCCCCGATTTGTTCTCGGTGCTACACTATTGATTCTCGCCGTCTTCCCAACCTTGAAACAGTCGGTTGAGATGTACAGATTATCGAGGCGCTGGCAGACCAGCCGGTCTATGAAGCTACTCGCGAGGGAAGGAGCAGTTTATTTCGTCTTGTACGTTTCCCTTGTCCCGTTCTGTCATTTCTACATATCCATCGTTCGCCCTCCTTTCTTTCAATGACCCACGAACTAACCACCTCGGCACTTTCCTCTGAACTAGGTCTCTGCTGTTCAACATCCTTACTGTAATCCAACCCGGGTATCCACTCCCCACCGATTTCATGGTCTTCTTGGTCACCCTTAGTTATGCGGGTTCGTGCGTTATCATGCCTCGGTTCATCATTAGCATAAGGGAATTGTATGACCGTGATCTTTGGAATCGGTCGCAAGGGATCGACACCGGATTCGGGTTATTCTCACAGCCCAGCGTGATCACATTCGCGGATGTCAGCCTGGAGGAGGGTCAGGCAGCGGAGGGTAACGCGGACGACTCGGAGGCGATTCGACTTGAAGTGGTCGGGGATGGTGCACGTCGGGTATGATCGAGGGCTTGCGTCGGCCGCCGAAACTTGGGTGAGTGCCGAGCGCTGAATGACAGAGGACGTTATTACCAGAATGTGCCTTGAATATACGTGTAGTATAGCCTAATGTCCTGTGTGTTGAAGTAGAATCCTGTTGATTTCATTTTCTACGGGTGCGCTGGTTCAAAGAAGCAAAGTCGCAAGTTATGGTCGCAACGACTACTTCTGTTCGTCGTCACGAAGTTCGACTTGATCGTTCTGTCGAAACAGTTGTCGAAGAAGTACTTACTCTGTGCCGAAAGGATGGCTGAAACATTGAAACTCCGTCAACTCGACACGCCCCGAGCCACCAGGTTGTTCTCCCGGTCCACCATTCGAGAGGATTTCTGCAGTTTCTTTGTTGCGCTTCGCTATGGCGCTTGGAAAAATCTTGCTTGCGAGTACGGGCCGAATGGCGTTGTGACCACGTTATACCGGGGAGTCCTTCCATGCCTGGTGAACCCACTTGGACGACATCCCCCGATGCCTGCTTCGTCCGTATCGCCGCACCCGCGACATGCTAATCCCGCCAACAGCGACGCAAGTATCGGTGACGGATGACGAACGATTGATGCTCTACGTCGTCTCCGAGCATTCGTTCCAACAGCCTCTATCCCTGTTACGCCGCCCACGTCTCCATTCCCGTTCAGGCGGCACTCCAGCCGTCTTCCTTTTGAGTGGGAAGCGGACGTCCACAACGTCATATCCTCGCCGAACCCACGTCCCTCTGCTGACTTTATGAAAATGGATTCCCCCGTTCGTCCACCCCTGTTGAATCCATCCGCTCTCAAGTCGTCCGCGCGGAAAAAAATCATCCGAGACCTCAACCATCTCCCGTGGATCGCCTCCTCAGATGTCCCGAGAATCGACATCTAGGACGAATCGAGGACTTGACGGCACAGTCGACCGATACACAAGAACAAGAGGTTGTCGCGCGAAACTGCTAGACACATGTCGTTATTCGTGCAGGAAGGTGTGCTTTATTTCACCTTGTATGTTTCCCTTGTCCCGTTTTGTCATTTCTATTTGTCCCTTGTTCGCCCTCACCTTCTCTCACCCTCCTAGGACTCCGTTTTTTCAACATCCTGAGTGTAATCCGACGTGGGCCTTCATACCCGATCTATGGGATGCACCCCCTGGTCTACTTTAGTTTTCTATTTTCATGTCTCGGTCCATCATCTGCATAAGGGAGTTATATGACCGTGACCTTCGAAACCGATGGCGAGGGATTGACACCGGCATACGCGGCAATCAAGACGCTCTCGCACCGCCTTCCATCAACACCCCTCCATCCTGTATCGCACGTTTGTCGAACGTTGGAGGATCATACATCACTTGCTGTGCCGGGGAGTCTTAAAGCAAATATTTAATACACCGGGTAGAAGAGCTAACTACCAGGGTAGCCCAATTAGCAATTGTGTGGAGTCACTTGCCTACACACTTTTCCGACAGAACCCAATTTCAGGGGCGGTCACTTCATACCAGCGGGAAATCCAAATCCCCCGGGCCAAATGTCAGGACCTGTCTAGCTTCCTGTCTCAGCTTCCGTCCATGAACACCCGTATGTCACAGGTGGTGAGGTCACTACGTCCCACTGTTTTTCCCTGATTCCAACAGAGACGCATGCCTCCTATGTCAGTGTTATGCAGGCGAGGGCCGACGATCACGACGAGTGCCATTATCAAGGGCATGGGTACGGTCAAGCGAAATGATCGGACAACCACGAATAGGCACGTTTGCGAAGAAGGATTCTTCATGCGGTGAATCGAGTTGATGACGGCTCGCCAAAGAGATATGCGATTGTCCCTGCCTCCCGCCGTACCCATTACGGATTGTGTGCGTAATCTGGTGGACACGAGTACCTCCGTAACAGTTTCAAGACTGTACAAGGAATGTGTCTGATCAACTTGAACCTTATTACCTGTTCTTCTAGCCATAACCGAGGCCAGAAACTCGTGGGGTTGCATCGCTGACGTTGTGAAGGGATCATCTGTTTTTCCGATCGTATATTTAGCAGGGTAGTAGGTTCATCGGCGTCGCAGAAAGGCCCAGTGTCGACGTCGACCGTGCATCTAACAAATCTGATAACTCAAGATTAGCACGAGTTGCAGCCCGACCAGAGGAAAAATTCCTTCGTCATAGTTTAGGGAGAGCTCTACGGTCAATTTACCGTTGGACCATTCTGTGATGTGCGCCTTGCATGTTTTCCCTTTTTTTTCTTCTTCTTTTTCCGTTACACCTGTAAGTCGATGTCGCTGAACTCGATTCTTTGTTCCTGCATTGGACCAGACACGCGCTACGACCTAATGAAAGGTTGGTGGCATAGATTTTCCAGTGGGAGAAGGTGGGTGGGGAGAAGGAGGCTTCTGATCAGCAAGAGCCAGCAGTGACCTAGAGGAGGTATGCTCCCACGGACCAGCCGGGCAAACAGGACCAAGGCTTTCGGATTCCCATCGGCGCTTGTTCGTCCCCATGCACCACCATGCCGAACTAGCCGACATGGGTTCCTCCCTAGCCATCCAAAGGTTGGGATTTGACGACGCAACACTGATGATGCCTCACGTTCACAGCTTGGACCAGTTGCACGTTGTTGTGTTCGAGGGCATACGCGGGTTTCAGGGGTGGCACTCCGATCAACACACATTTGTGGTACAACGAAGGTTGTTCCATTTCTCATGCATGCTTTATAGGTGGGAGCGAGTAGTTGGTGCCTGTCGATTCCCAGGCACAGGCGAGGGTGTTTTCTCCGGCAACGTTCCAGTTCGGGTGTGTACTCTTCTTTCCTTTTATTTGCTTGGGTGTCGCTGATGAGGGGTTGAGGATGTCTAGTTCTAGCTCAAGCGTACCCTGTGGTGTGAGCTCGACGCCTGATGGTGCTTTTCCGCGGGTGGTACAAGCACAGGAAAGTGATTGGCAGTAACAGCGTATCACCGGGGTACGTTTGGCATTGGCGGAAGTGGTAGCCAAACATGCGATGCCACTCCCAAGTACCCTGGGTTGACTCCAGTATATGTAGATGAAGCACCTGATTGGCAAGCTAAGCTTCAAATTAGCAAATCGGGTGGCTGTCCTTTACGACCTGCAGTGCCCGAGTTGAAATTCAACGAACGAAAATGAAGAGGTTGGCACATTCCATTGGATGGGAGGTGGTATGATCAAGAAACAAAAAGGTGAGAGCTGCCAACTTCTTCTACGCTCAGCCTCCCGCGAAGGTTCCTCCCTTGCAGATAGCCATAACAGTTGAGCGCTCATCTTGACCCCGCTCACGTCGCACAACGGCTGTCCGTGTATCCGTTATACACAGCTTCTGGGACTAGGTGCATGCTAGCTATTCGGAGATGTGATCCCACTGGTGGGTACCTCGGTCCGAGCGGGGCATAGAGAGAGCGCTGATCAGAGCGAGGGTTAAGATCGGTGACAATGACGCCTTTTCAGATCCTCCGTGGTGATCCGACTTCCCTGATGGCCCTGACGTCGCACGGGAGGTGAAACGGTTGAGAACGTTGTAACGTTCCAACTTCCAGAATTTTCACTCCGTGCACATGATGCCGCCAGTTTGGTAGGCCCTGTGGCTCATTGCGACTACTCCTAGCATGTATTAGCGACCAGACAGTGTTTCAAGAAACTGTAAACCACGCTCTTACTGAGGCTAGAGATGGAGTTTATTTGGCTAACCGCGCTTATGTAATAAGAAGCTCAATTGACAACACCTCGTTGGTTCAAGGACCTTAGGACAGAAGCCTTTAACCAGAGTAAAGAGTGGAGATGCTCAGGCAAAAAGAAAGACAAGGTAGGGTGGACTAAAGGTGGATGGGAACGTGCACAAAGACGCCGACGAAACGTACCCCACAAACGACCCGCCGTCCGAAGAGCATGAGAATGCCAAGCGCCCGCCACGGCCGCAGAGAACGAGGCCCGGTCATGACCACCGCCCGGCCCCCTGATGTGGGGGTGATGCTGCGACACGGTCCACTGGAGGAACCAGGCCCAGATAGCTCCATCCTCAAACAGCCGACGGGAAGCATGCAACGTGCTGTGAGAATATCCTGTATCACCTGATTTTACCGCCGAAGAGTAACGTTGAATGGTCAGTCATTCATATGCATAATCCCTCGTTCCAGACACGTCCTTGGGCAAATAGTTATCACACCGGCCCGTGGCAGTAAACATAAATGCCAAGTGGTCCCAACCGCAGCCAACCTTACCCTCTCTCGCTCCTCTTTACGGGTTGTCTGTCAGCCAGACGTCGCCGCTGCCAGTGACTCTCCTTTACACGACATGTCCCCCTACTTAGAGTCTGCTCTGAATGCTATCCAGCTCAATAGCTATGCAGCCAGTATGGTCGCTCACGATTCTGGTCAATGATCAATCTTATTAACCCAGCATAGTTTTAACAGTCGTCATCGTCGTATATGATTATGGTGAGTAATACCTTGTGGATGCTATCCTTCCCATTTTGAAGTGACAATTGCAATCCTCCAACTAGCCCTCACCTTTTCGAGAGAGGTATCTTCTTTTACTCCATACCTCTCGTGTTCTTGTTTGATCGCTAATGGTTTACAAAGATAGACTACGTTTGGGTAAGGATGAGGCGATCATCAGTCAAGTTGCACCTCCCTGACAATACCACAGTGCAGACCCTGGACTCGGGTTTCTACACTGTTCGTTGTCGTATGTGACCCCATGTAACACTCTGCTGCATGTCTTTTAAACTGATCATTCTGATAGGTTCGTTATGTCAGTCTTTGTTGGAATATGTAGGTCTATGGCTTCCGTGACACATTTGAAAAGATAGCTAACTCTGAATCCATTCTCAAGCACATATGCACTCGGTATGTTCAAGGGTATTGACTACATGTTAAGGCTGATCAGACCGACCAAGTGGTACATTCGCAGCTGGTAGTGCTTTTGTACCTGGCCTTCCCAAAGTTGGTTTTTGTCTGCCTT
>JBBPNY010000557.1:0-15529 GCA_038091165.1 Rubroboletus pulcherrimus
CCAAGGGAGAAGCCAGAGAACACCCGAACGAGACCGACGAGGCGAAGCAACAAAGGAAACTGCACTCACGCATTCCAATACCCCTCCTCTCGCTTGTACACTTGCCACCGTCCCACGATGGCCTTGAGATCCGTCAACCGCCACGCCTTTTTCACGAGGGGCGACTCCACCGGCGAATCCAAATCCATCAGTTCAAAGTTAAAGACCATGTTGAGTTCCTTGTTTCGCGGAAGGACGTACGCCGCGAGCGCAGAGGCGTTGTGTGTAAAGGGCGTCTCGCCTACCGTGATCAGGTCGTGGTCTGCGGGGACCGCATGGAGTGGAGCGTACAGCGTGATGGCGTTAATGGAACCGAGCACAGCACACACATTGTATGAGTAATCATCAGATTAGATCGTTGTAGATGAGATAAAAACACGTACGTGACAAGACCTCTCTATGCATCTGTTGGATATATTCGTGTACGTGTGGACTAGCAGGTTGGGCAATCAGTACCATATCCACTTCGGAGGCTAAAACCGCGCAGTGCCATCGACACTGGCACGGTGCGGCATGGATTCGCTTACCCGTTGGCGAAATACATGCTCGCAGGCTGGTAGTACTGAGTGTGATCTACGACCGGCGCGTCTGGTAAACCTGGTGTCTTGGAAATGATGTTGATCACGTCCATCTAGATGTCAGGGAATCGTTTCCCATGTCCAGCGTTGATCCCGTGATATCACATCGGCGAGGCAGAAAGGACCCACCCGGAATCCATCACATCCCCTATCAATCCAGAATCGCATCACGTCCCAAACGGCATCACGAACGACAGAATTTTCCCAGTTCAGATCAGGTTGTTCTCGGACGTACAAGTGGAGATAGTATTCCTCCGTCCCTGGGTCGAATTCCCATGCCGAACCTGCGTGTTTTGTTGCGTAAGGACATATAGACGCCCCCAAGGATGATCCGATCCGAAGAAAACGAGGGCAGGACGAGGATAGTGTCGGCGTTATTCGTCCGACGCAGTCAAGCCGAACGTGGACTCACCTTGAAAGACAGACTTCCAGTTGTTGGGCGGGAGACGTTGACCGTCGACGTATCTCGGGGGACGCCACATGTACCAATCGCGCTTGGGATCGTCCTTGGAGGACTTGGATCGTTGAAACCATTCATGCTATATCGAACAAGATTTAAATCCGGAAAGGATCCGTCAGTTCACCATCAACGTTCCCAAGGGTGGCCGGAGCCCAAAAGGTATGTACCTCATCGGACGTGTGGTTGACGACGAGGTCCATCCTGTGCCAAGAAAAAAAGAAAAAAAAGGACGCCGCGAAAGGAGTTGGTAACGGGGAATGAATATGAATCAGATTTTGAATGAGGATCTCAATGTGACACGTCAACGAGGGGGGGTTCACATACATGAGCTTCATACCACGTTCATGGACGCCATGAAGTAACTTATCCCAATCCGCCAGGGTACCATATCGTGAATCGATGTCGCGATAGTCGGAGCTGGGTGTGCGATAAGGTCAAGTATGCGGATATAATCCCCCCAATCACGAAGATAGACGAGCAGGACAAGACAAAAATGTCGTTAGCATCACGAGGGACGAGCAAAGGGACCCACGTACATGTCGTATCCCATATCCGCCTGTGGCGAACGATAAATGGGGGAGAGCCAAAGCACGTCCACGCCGAGATCTTTGAGATAATCTAACTTGGCATGGATGCCGTTTAGATCGCCTATCCCGTCGCCGTTGGAATCTAAAAAGGAGGCAGGGTATATCTGGTAGATGATTGCGGATTTCCACCACGCGCGGGGGAAAGGCGGCTCTGAGGAGGGTGTCTGAATGGAAGCCATTCGTGGCTTTTGGATCGGATTCTGATTGCGGGTGGCGAAGAAGGGCTGCGGAGAGGTACGAGAGAGAGAGAGAGAGGTCACAATGGCCTCGAGGCTGGCACAAATATACTTTTGTATGATGAATGATCATCTGATAGACGCTTGAAATACCAAGGGCCGGGGGTGCCAGAGTGGAAAAAGCGGTGCGAGAAAGGCAACTGTGAGCCATGAGTCGACGACACATCCGGGACGCCGAGTGTGACATGAACGGGTGAAAGCCGGACATTCTAGTTGGGATTGTATTAGTTCCGGGGTAAGCAAGACCTGACCGGGACAGGTTCTGCCAACGTGGCTCAATCATCAGGTGGGAGCAAACTCAACCTTTTTCAAAGTGACTGTATGTTGCCGACCAACGCCGACGCCTCGAGATTCGTTTCCGCTTGCACTGCAACTGTGCAACAGCCAGGGCGTAACGATCGATCGGGTGGGTTTGATGGCCCAGCTCAGCCCAGCTCGCCCTCAGGGAGGGAGAAAAGTCCAGTTGGCCAAGCGAAATCGAGCATCAATGCATCACGGTCGACAGATGGTATGTAGGCAACACGTTGAATAATAGCGATGCGGCGATAATGAAAATGGGGGCCCTGGCACAGTTCATGTGGCAGTGTGGCGCTTCCATATGCACCAGCCATGCTGCAGGGCTCATTTCACGGAAGCGTGGCCCCGGTCATCGAAAGGACTTAAATATCCCCCTCCTCCTCATACCCCGACCTCATTCACCAACCGACCAAGAGATGACTCACTCTTTCAACGTCCCCACCCTCACCATCCAGTCCTGCGACCCACCCGTGGCCCACCCTCAGCGTCGCTCTTCCCTGCCACCCATCCACACAGACTGCCCACGTCCCATCCCAAACTCCTACTGGGCAACCCCTCGACTCCTCGCTTGCGAATACCCATGGTCCCCATTCGAGTCTTCCACCCAGAAACTCGACAAACTCCTCTCTGCAGGCGTCCGCACCTTCATCGACCTCACCGAATCCGGTGAACTCTCCCCATACGCCCCCCACCTCCCCGTCCTCGCCCACGCACACAACATTCCCCTCTCCGACATTGAATACCACCAGTTCCCAATCCAGGACCGGTCCTTGCCCGAGTCGAGGGAGTTCATGTTTGCGATCATGGACGTGCTGAGGAACAACGATCGCCGAGGGCGGGTGAGTGCCGTACATTGCCGTGGCGGGATCGGACGGACGGGCATGGTCATCGGCTGTTGGCTCGTCGAGTCCGCGTACGCCAAGAGTGGGGAGGAAGCATTGCGGATCATCGCCGCCCTTTGGAAGACCGTCGAGAAGTGCAAGCGGTACCCGCACAGCCCGGAGACGGGCCCCCAGTTCGAGTTCGTCAGGAACTTTGAGCCACCGAGACTCGTGCTTGCATAAACGACGGTTCCTCCCTTTTTTGTGTTTGGGGTCTTCCCCAATTTTTTTAAATGGTGAGTTTCCCGTCCACCCTTGTTGCTCAACGCAGTCATAGCTCACCATCCGAACGGTATAGCATCCGTGGGTGTCGCCGCCATTCGGTTTGCGCACAACAACACGACTCTGAGATACGCCCATGAATGCGTCACAATGTACACACGCATCCTTATCCGGGCGGGACCATCCGTATCATATGAAACACGGTTACCTTTCTGGGCACTAGGAACTATGGAACTCGCTATATATCCCTAATATCGCGATGCTAAGCTGGCAAAAAGGACGCCTCCAGTACGGCCATATTAGGCTTTCAAACCATTTTTAGATACCTCGTTCGTCGTATCGTGATACCCGCGCTTTGTACTTGCAGATACATTCTCCAATTTCATTCGGTGTGGCAAGGGGTTGCCTTTCATACATACATGCACTTGTGTGTTTTTCGTGTTCTTTCTCGGGTTGGGAAATCGGCAGTATTGGAAAACATCTCCACTCGGAGTCTCCGAGTGTCCAACGCGTGTTCGCGCCTCTCCGCCTTGTTTCTTCCGAATGGACCCGACGACACGCTGGCTTACTCCGAACTCGGCCTAGGTCGCGATGTCATCAAAGTACTCGAGTCATGCGGCACGGATCATTGAGGTTTTGCAAACACATAGCCCCGCGGACCAACCACAACGACATGATAATGCCATTGGACCTTGGACAAGCTAACCTGAGTCATCCATGTTTAATCGATTAATCGTCGTCCCAAATTACACTTGTCCGATGAGTGCGTGTCTCCCCAACGTCATTCTGGACCATATCCGAAGCATTCTCACCAGAATCGCCATCGTCATGGACGAAATCTCAACGTTTCAACAACGATTCTCGGATCAGACCGTATCGTGTGGTCGAATCAGTGTGAGAGAGACCGACCATGACGGAGACACGGGCCATGGTCGTTCCGTGCCGTATCCGATAGCCAGCGAAGAGGATGCGATTTCGTGACTATCTTCTGATATCAAAAGTGTTAGGTCTGGTTTGAGAAGAGAGGGGAGTAGGTGTCACATACACAGGTTATCTACGCTGCCTTGCAAAAAATAAAAAGCATAAGAATAAAAAGCCAGAGAGCGCGCCATCCGGCACGACGGTCAATCATCAATCATCTTTCAATCACAGAACGGGGCAATCACGGCCAAAAGGGTCTTTTTGATCCAGGAACGACGAAACGAACGCGGAGTGGGAGAAGAAGAGTGAAGCGATCAAAGGGACTTGTTGCATTGCGTAGCGGTGCAACAGTTGATCGACGGAACAGAAGAAAAGAATTCAAGGGGAAAATGAAGTGCGAGATGAACGGCAAGTGTACCCGCGTATCTCAAAACGCCAAAACAATCACGGATCCGAATCCCCAATCAGTTCGGGGGGTCACGCATCGTCCTCTGTGATTCGGTTCTGTTGATGCCAGTGGGCGGATTTCCAGCGTCACCACGCAGACGAAAGTGTGAAAAGAGGTATCACGCGCACCCTCGAGTTGCCTGGTTAGTTTCCTTCGAATGTACCTCTACGGACGACAAGGTCCGGCTGGATGGCCAGCTGGTGACTCAGAGGACCCATCAAATGGTCAGCGAGTGAGTCACCTCAACATGCCGCTACCTGGTCACAAGAAACAGATACAAACACAGACAACAACAACGCACCCTGACAGAGTAAAGTAGAGACCCAACCGGCGAGGTCACTACGCCCGTAAGTACAGTGGCGGCCTGAAGTCGATGTTTCCCGGCGAATACTATGACGCGGCTGTGTATTATATATTATGAATGATCGTGAGAGTCGCCGACTCGTTGCAAGTGCGTCCTCCATGAAGCTGGCACTCTGCAGCAGCATAAGCTCCTGTCGGGGATGCAGAGACCATCGAATTTTGAATAGATGTCCGTGGACCGTGCGAGGAGCCTCATCTGCGAGGAGTTGGGAATGACAATGACCTGGAATAACCCGACAGCAGGTGCAGACCAGTTGGGGTTCGATTCATCTCCAGGTCCAGAATAGGGGTCCGTGCTCCTGACTCCAACCTCGGTAATTAGCAGCGCAGTCGCTCTCACGGACTTGCGTTCTTTCGCGCCTTCGCACGGCATTATCAGAGGCATGCACGACGTAGTACTCGTATGGGTAGCAAATGAAGTGCTGGAAAGAATCAAAGATGCCGTACTGTGACTGGACGACATACCTTCAGACTCGACTCGTACTGGATCAGTATACATCACCCACAAGGATCACTTCACGCACGTGTTCCTGGCACTTCTCGTAACTCATACCGGTCTCTGAGAGCAGCATCTCAGAGGCAGGCAGACAGCCGTCCATTCTGTGATACGCGCCCCCACACACGCATCGCAAGTTCCTTCTTTGTTGGCATCTTTGGTATGAGATTGCTCGTCCGCGAAAGTGTGGCCCCAACTGCACTTCGTCACGAAACAAAGCAATGTCGTTCCGTATGTGAGATCGGAAACAAGGAGTGAACGGAAACGAGGAGGAACTTACCGGCCTTTCTTTCTTCTCCTTCCCGACATTGGAGCCGAAACATTTCTAGACCCTGTGACCAACAGCGGGGAGGCTTAACCCGTGAGATTGATTGATCAACCATGAGTTCTACGAACACACATCCTCCTCAGGACCTCGACTCGAGTGCTGTAACAAATGGGGTTTTGTTACCGTATTGCATCTTGTGTCAAAATTTCGGAACAATGAACCAAGTGCACCTCTTGATGCACGCGGTCACAAGGAAGACTCCAGTTGCTGTGCGAACTGATACATTGAAGGGTGATGGCAATCTTGTGTTGGGTTTTGGAACTGGGGCAGTACTATGTCCAAACTAAGTCACGTGATTGTGGACGCTTGTCAAGAACAATCACTCTACCGACAAGCAAGCACGCGTCCTCAGCGCGTATGTTCGGTATAAGACCCGGGCTAAGCTTGCTCTTCTGACAGTAAGACCCGTTTTTGCAACCACCACGTAGAAACACTCACCATACCATTCTTATCTCGTGTTCAATCCCACTTCGCGCAATGGCCACTACGACGTTGATCACGCCCGCTCATGAAACAGACGCGTATCAATACGCGAGAATCGTGAACATAATCGTGCGTGGGTTACTCGTCGTATTCGACCCGTCTTCCCACCTCATGTTGCTACACACACAGCGAAACATGATCGATTGCAGATAGAGCGAAGATAGCAAGGTGGTCGTGCCCGTCCGCACTATAAGCAACCCCTCCCCTCCAAAAAAAGTCGGCCTCCAATCGACATCCGGGGCAGACACATACTCGCACTCTGGTAGATGAAGCGATTGCCCACGAGCTGGCCAAGGCACGGTACCTCATGCATGATCTCGCCGACCACGTTTTTGGACACATAGTGTCGACCGAATTGGCGAGGGATATTTTGCGCCAACTTATCAATGACAGGGTCATTCAAGTGTTCGAAGGGACCGGCCCCCCTCGACTCGAACTCAGCTGACGTTCAAATGGCCATTCAGCAGGCGTTTGAGGACGCTGATGCGCACGACTGCATCAAACCGGATACGGAAAGCAACGCCAGCTCGCCGGACCCCTCATCTACCCATCCAAAGGGAAAAGACAAACAGACGAGTGCGAAGGAGAAGGGAAAGAAGAAAACGAATACATACTCGTTCAGGTGGACCACGTTCCCCACGGAACCTCTCAGTGACGACGAATTCGTCTCGTTCCTCAACAACATCACCGATCGTGCTTTCGCTTTTTCGAAGCCCAACCTGGCCGTTGCGAACCCGAGATTGCGCCATCGCTTCGTGGCTCCCGAGGACAAACATCATGCTTTACCGCTATCATGCGAACCAGACGGGGAGGACATGCGGCCCGATTTCCTTTTATTGCCCATCGAAGCGTTTCCAGATAGCCTCAAACTGTCGATCCCACGTATGTAAACTTCACAGCTTCGTGCCTCGTCGGCGAGTCGAAGAATAAGGACCGGGCGGCGGGCGTCGAACAGATGCAACGGTACGCACGAGGCTTGAAACGTGCGCAGCCGTGGGTGTATTACGTGCTCGGGATGACGATCACAAAGGACAAGGCGGTGTTCTTGCGTGGAGAGGGTAGCGGCACGGAACGTCTCGAGCTGATCCTTGCGGATGGTCGTGGTTGCATCGAGTTCATACGGATCCTGCTTGGTCTCGCATTGGCGAACAAGGTCGACCTAGGCCACAATCCAGACGTGGTGCTGGAAGGGAAAGAACAAGCCTGCACGGCCAAAAATGTTACCCGCCATTCGGTCACATCGCACGCAGTAGCCTCAAAAGGTACTTTACGGCGGACTAAGCAAAGGCAGGTGTGTTCGGTGCCGGATCGTCTTTCACAAGTGGCGATCTCCGAGGCTGGATCTCACCCCCGCAGTGCTTCGACTGCTCTGTGCCAATAGGCAATTACATCTTCGTCCACCTCCTCAAAGAGGGTCCACTCCGGGGTCGCGGATGACGGCGACGAGGGGACACAGTCGAAGAAACGCAAGACCAAGGAGAGCGTTGTCGTCGAAGTGAATCGCTTCGTCTTCTTTCCGGTCGCTGTGTATGGTTACAAATGCTTGGGGATCTTGTTCACCGCCAGCTCCATTCGTGGAAGGGGAGCGACGGTGTTTTGTGTCGTGGATCTCGAAGATAGAGACAAGTTGCTGGCATTGAAAACGGCGTGGCAAGATCTCGGGCGTGTGGCGGAACAGGATGCAATCATGGAAAAATGGATGAGCAAAGAACCTCGCCCTAACTTGATCGTGCCGCTCAGGTATGCTATTCAATCTGATTTAGGAAATGGTGCTCATTCGTGTATTCAGGGCCTTCAAAGTAGAGAGGAATGGCAAGGCGTGCACGACGCTTGGTGCAATTAGGAGCTTCAGTGATGATCAGATCGGGAGCCTGCGCGTTGAGAACCGTGTGCTAACGGTCTCTATCTCCGAGTTAATGCGTCCGGTGAAGTACTTTTGGGGCGTGCATGACTTTGTACGAGGATTACGTGGTGCATTGCTAGGTATGTTTGTTTCTACCGCCGTCGTGGCTGGAGTGGTGTGTTGATGGTCGGCATTCAAGGGCACGAATATCTTACGAGCATCGGTATTCTGCACCGCGACATCAGCGAGAATAACATCGTTCTCGGTCTTCGTCCCGGAGACGAACGAGGATATCTGATCGACCTCGACATGGCCATCCTGCAGAAAGCCAAGGAGCCTACGCCGGCTGTACCACCCACACCTTTGCACCCATTTCTGAGACGCCACGCGCAGAAGGCATCTACGCCTCAACTCGATAACAAAAAAACAATGAAAGCCCTACGAACCGTATGTACTCTACCAATCTCCTGTCGTTATTAATTAACCAGCCTACCAGGGAACATTTCCTTACATTTCCTACAACGTGCTTTGGGGCGGCAGGCACACACACTTTGATGACGTAGAGTCCTTCCTCTACGTGCTCTTGTTGTTCTTTTTCTCTTATGCGGGGCCACTTTCCGATACGGATTTGCGCAGAGCCGATCGAAATGGGCTTGTCCAGTCCATTGGGTCTGGGCGGCTTTCCCATACGAGAAATTGGCCCATAGAGTATGCTGATTGGGCGGATGGCAACCCGCGGCATATAGCTGATCAAAAGCACTGCGCTATCGCGACTATTCATGGCATAACGAGAATCGTCGACCGCACCGGATTCGTGCATTGTCTGGAGAATAATTGGCCAACGGAGTTGCACGACGCCATCTGCGATCTGATCATGGCTTGTTTCACGATTTTCTGGAATAGCACGTTACGTACGGCTGCCAAGGGACCACGAACAGAAGTGTCGCATGCTGAGTTCATCAGCACACTGGATGAGTGGTTAGACATGTACTCTGACCTAGAAGACGGGTTTTCAAACTGCCCATTCAAGCAAGGTACGCTTAGCATTCCCGTCCTCAAGAGATAAAGTTTTCTTAATAAATTAATTCTATGCTTCATCAGCACGCAAAACAGAGTCGTAATAGATTCCTTGATTGATCAATAGGATACTTTCAAGTTGTCCCTCTGATACACAATGCGTCGATTGTAATCTCTCGGAACGTTCAACGATATTCGCTCATGGCATGGGCGTCTGCTGGCACCGTTTCATCACCGTAATACATGTTCCGTTGTCGAGACAATCATCGTGATTGATATTTACCACTGTGCTTCCTTCGTAACCTACTACGATGGGGTGACATGCCATCTGCAACTCGATCCTCAAGGGTCGATCAGAGGAAGTTTCGAGAAACTAGAAGGATAATGTACGTATAATCGGCGATATCAACAACAATAATAAGCATATACAGTAAAGAGGGTTACAAGACGATTCGAGAAGTTGACGGGACGAGGGGGAGCAATGATAACAGTGTTTAGCGAGTTCATGTTCCAACGCGAGCCTCGGGGACGGCCCATCAAGGGAATGATTAGAAAGCAGAATGGAACACAGGAGAAGCGAATGAATGGTAGCAAACTGAGTGTGATCTAGTCGGTAAAGCACGTCCAGCATCCGTGCATTGTCTCTCAACACGCTCAACGGTGCGTCTTCCTGTACCCGGACGGTGATTATACTCTCCGAAGCGACCCTCCTGTATTCTGCCACATTCTGGCGGGTCGGGGTGAACAATAGTGCACCGAACGGTTGTCTCAGTCGAGCGACAAGTCGGAGGGCCCTCATCTGCTTGTTGGTGGGCGATATAGATGAAGGGGGAAGGAGAGATGCCGTGTCTAGCAGGGGTGTGGCGGGTCGTCCACCGAACGGGAGCCCAAGACGGGCAGCGAGCCGCGATGCTCGCGTTTGCTTGGCTGCCCATGTGATATTGGAAGGGCCAGAGAATGACAGCAACTCGCCTGTCGAAGAAGAGAGTACTGTCTCTGCTACACTTCCCACAGGCTGGCGGTCGAGGAGAAAGTCAATCCAAGGGTGAATGAGATAAAGAGATTCGAATCGGCTGAGATCATCTTTGGTCGCTATCTCCACAATCCCGAGGGCATCCGCCCTTGCACGAAACACAGGTCCAGATCCTGCTACACGGCCGAGTTTGAAAGTAATGCACGGAAGCCTCATCCGTTGTCCTATGAAGACTGGCGTGAGGAGCTCGTTGAGTCGATCATACAGCTCCATGATGGAGGTGAAATTGGGTGAAGGAGCCAGCAACTTAGTGGGAATGTCTGTCTCAGCACTTTTGATGGTCGGCGGAATGTGCGATGTCGGTAACTCGTTGAACACAGTGATATCACTGGGAAGGCAGTTATTGAAGCTGCCAGACCTCCCTGTCCACGCAAGGATGCTTGTGTCTCCCGAACATGTCAGCAGCTGTGCCAAGAGCCGCCCGAGTGCCCCGTCCCCCTCACCATATATAACTGGCAAGGAGATCGAAAATATGCCGAGTAGCGAGTATGCTGCATCCTCGACGAAGGTTGTCTCTCGTCTCGAAGCTAGACACAGCTTCTCCCTGATGTCATCTAACCCTGGTTGCAGCGCAATCAAGGATCGTGCCGAGACACCAGTTGCCTCCATCTCCGAGATGATCTCGGGTGACTCCTTGTGGTTGGGAATGTCGAGGTTCATGTATGGCGTCCAATCCTCGGTGTAGAATCGGACCACTTTGGAGGCATGATATTCCTGTAATGTCCAGGCACGAGTGTTCCAAATGCTCCTCGCGAGATTACCGCGCTGTGATGGAGAGTGAACGCCACAGAGGAAAATAATTGTCAAGGCGGAACCCTGATACCACTTGAACATGGCGACCAGAGCTTCTTGGAGCACGAAATGATCTGCTTTGTTGATACAGCACGTATCACTCCATGCCCAATGGAACCCGACATCCCGCACAATCTTGCAGAACATTCGCAGCTTGTCATGAGTGGGAGACTCCTCGAGATCATACACCACGATGTGCATGACCTTTTCGAACAGAGGCTCATTGTCCTCCCACTTGTGCGAAAACATGGCATAACGATAGTACTGCGCAACTTCTTGTTCAATACGGGAATGGTCGATGTCGGTGGTCATGGACGAGATGAGCTCCGTAAAGACTGGCAACAATTCGAATGCAACAGCCTGCTCAGATTTGTTGCAGAGACGACCAGAAGTGGTATTGATGAGCACTCGCGGCGATTCATGAATAGCATACTGAATGGCCCTGCGAATCACTCCTCTCGTCTTGGTGTATTGGCGACAACGCTCTACAGGACAAAGATCAGTAAATTAATTTTAGCATGAAGTTGTCAACCTCACCACGAATCTCCGGATTGGGCGATTGCGTCATCTTCATGAGCATGGTCTCGAACGCATGCAATGTATCTTTGTGATGTCCTGCCCCGCGTAACGCTATATACTTGCTCTCGTAGCCAAATGGCGATGATGGATCAAGAGTGATGACCTGACAATGTCCGTCAACAAGGACATGCATGGGTACAACAAAATGACATACCTCGTTCGCGTCACTTAATGCATCTTCCCATAGGCCCCTCGCCGCACGTACTTTGCTTCGCTTAACGAAGAGGGCCTGTGGAGTAGTAGGGTTCAGGGACAGTACAGCTGAATACTGGGAGATGGCTTCGTCATATTGCCGAGTGTTCATCGCAGTATCCCCAAGGTCCTCTAGCTTCCCGCAGCAATGAGACTTGAAGTCTGACAGAGAACGGTCATGTGGGTGTCGCCCGTATTGCATACATGATCACTCACTGAGAGCCCATTTTGCCTGTTTGTCTTCTATCTCCTCCACCAATTCATTTTCCATTTCACGGAAACACTCGGTAGCATCTATCACACGGTCGACCATATCGAGACGTTCACATATGGCCTGATATGTCGCGAATCTCGGGACCTTGAACTCGAAACCAAAATGTCAATTTCACAATACATGTCAATAGGGGGGTGCGCTTACATTGTCGGCGGTTGTCAAGGCGTTCCGCCACGACCCGTCCGCCAGTTGTACTTTTGCCCACTCCATCAAGACCATCTCGTAGCCCCATGGAGACAATGGGTCACGCATTATCAGCTAAAGATTCTGTGTCGACATGATCAGATCTGCGCAAGACAGAAGAACGACGCACCTGGTTCGTATCATCTAAAGCATTCTCCCATGACCCCTTTGCCACATATACCTTGCTTCGCTTGATGAAAATGTCTTTTGGGCGGGCAGGATTGAGAGACAATGCAATTGAATACCGAGTAATGGCATCGTCGAGTTGTTGGGCATCCGCTGCTACATCTCCGAGGTGTGCTAGCTTTTCAACGCAGCACTGCCTGAAGTCTTAAAGATAACGGTCAAATACATGCCACTCACGACACAGGCGACTCCTCACCAAGGACCCATTGTGCCTGTTCACGGTGGGTGTCTGTTTCCATGGCCAATTCGCTCACCATTTGTTGCAAACACTCAATTGCATCTGTTACGTGGTCAATTGTCTCGAGGTGTTCACATACAACCCGATAGATTGTGAATCTCGGAAGCACGAACTCAAAACCAAGAGTGTCAGGTCTACGAGGGACACCAGAGCAAAGGGGGATACTCACACCGACAGCGGCAACCAAAGCATCCTTCCACGAGCCACTCGCCAATGTTGACTTTGCCCATTCTTTCAAGAGCGTTATCGGGGTTGGTGAATTGAGGGCTGTTGGTACGTTATCGTGTCGGGCTGCGTCGCCGTCGTTTGCGGGAGCCGAGAGACATTGTTGTGTGAAATCTGACGGAAGATGTTGAATGAATGGCAGAGAAATGGTAGAACACAAACTCACCAGAAACCCATTTGGTGATGGGTTTATTCATGTAGACCTCTTTGTCAAACATATTTACCATTTTGAGAAGAGATTCGCCTGCCTCCTTCGTGCGACCCACAGCATACAGCGCTTCACACAGACGCTGACGAATTGTGATGCCGAGATTCTCAAACTTCCAACCAGATATCTGTCAAAGATGATAGCCATTGTCCACCCGTCGCGAGATGGTTGATGGGAAACTTACCAACGAGATAGAAAGGAGGGGACGCCCGACGTAGAATCGCATTTGGTCGCGTCCATGCTCGAACGATAGCACTGCACCCTCGTAGTCGCGGTTCTCCATATGCAGGTTTCCGAGAAGAAGATACATATATGCCTGCTCAAAATGTCAGCGGTGATATTGGTCGTACAGCAGCGTGTTGTGTACATGCCTGAACCACATGGCATATTGAGTTGAGGTCTACCGTAGCGATGAGGTCGCCGACACGCGATACCGCTTCCTTGTGCTCTCCTGCCATGAATAGGACGACGGCCTAAGCAAATAAGCACCCGAGGGAAACCAAGTTGTACCGCGCGAGGAATACACACCTTGATCAAAAGGAGAAGATCCACTTCCTCTGGATGGCAGTGTCTGAACACCAAGTCGAACACGCGGCAACCCTCCTTATTTTTCCCCCCACCGATGAGTGCGACACTCTGCGCGATGTAGCCAATGACGGATGGTCGAATCTTGATGGACTTGAAGTATTTTAGAGTGCATGAGCGTGTGGAGAGCAAACGAAGACTCACCTTTTCGGTGTCGTCGATCGCTAGATCCCAATGTCGCAAGCGCGCTCGTACGAGCGCTCTGTTGGCGAGATGGCTCTGGTGCCTAGACCTGGTGGTCGTTTCCGTCAATGATGCATCCATGTCGTTGAGCCGATCTTGCTTCCAGGACTCGAGTGCAGCTCCGCTGATGTCAATGAATGGTACCTGAGAGACAAAACAATCAGTATCCATGTTAAACGATGACCGAAGTAAGGTGGACTGGAAGTGAAGCCAATTTGATGCGCCGCAATCCAACAATACGCGAGGCTTACAGTGTTGCAGAATAGACTCCCAATCGTAAAATTTCCATCCTCTCCACCAATTGCGAGACACAGCTCGTCTGGAGAGACTGCGATTGAACGTATGACTTGAGCGTGTTGGCGGAAACCAAGCTGGGTGTGTGTCGACGTGTCCCAAAACGTGACGGTATGCCCTGTAGCACATGCGATGAATTCCCCGGTATTTGGCAGGGCGATGCATGAGGGGAAGCCGGTAGAGACTGGCCATTCGGAAATTATTGACCCAGTGGATGCTTTGATTTGCTTGATTTGACCGTCCGATACGACGAAAAGCTGATCATTCGACCAGAGGAGACCAATACTGTCCCGCAGCGACACTTCCACCCCGACCCTCACGAGCTCGCGGCCGTCATTGCCGTCGTAGACCCGAACTCCGCGTTGACCAACGGTGGCTGTGGCGATTCGATCCCCTTGCGGCGAGTAATTTGCTGCTATCACATAATCCTCGTGGAGGAGTGGACCAACCACTTGGCTGCGAGTTACGACGTCCCAAACGGTAGCCGTGCGGTTGTTCGATGCCACGACGAGTCGAGTCGAGTCGGGCGAGAAATCAACGCCGTTGATGGTGTGGTCGTCCTTGTGGGAGAAGACTTTTGCGTATGTCTTTGTCTTCCACAGTGTCAGCTCTCCCCGGACTGACCCCGTTACGATCCAACTGCCATCCTTTGAGACTGCGAGACACCAGACACTCCCCGCTTCCATTGCTGCTATTTGTTTGCCGTCTTTCACTCGCCACACTCGAACCCCCTCTTCATGGCCACTCACGAGATACTCGCCATCCGCTGAGAACGTCACTGCGCGTGTCTGTCTACCGACGTTGATTTCGGTGAGCGGGGAATGCTCTTGTCCAACGGTCAGCATAAATGTAGCTCCAAATTGTCAGTACTCACCGGTCATTGTCGACGACATAGTCATCAGCGAAACAATGTAGCAGAGCAAGGGAGAGAGCCAACGCACAAGCTGTGGTCCGTGTGCCTTCTTCGCATTTTATACACGTCGCCTTTCCTTGATATAGACCAGTGCACCCACGCTCTATCATCTCGTTCCCAGATCATCCTACCACTTCCGTATTGAACATCGCAACTGACCGCTGATTCGCGGGTTCGCTTGAGAATGGACACTGAGCCAAGTTTGTCCCCACAGAACCATCCCTCCGAGTCTACGACCGTCGCGATGGCTGCTTCCCCGCCGACGTCCCGGTCAAAGGTTGACTCGCGGTGCAATACTACTCTCGCTTGCCCAGATAGTGGCGAGCCTCTCTTCGCCTTATCCGAGGGTAAAATCGAGTAAACCAATGTGTCCACTCCTAGTGGTTTCGAAATAACCAGTTCACGAAAAAGGCGAGATTACATTCATTGCTCTGGCGAGGAACGG